>RXPK01000386.1:0-181448 GCA_004143645.1 Protaetia brevitarsis | reverse complement strand
ATCAGGGCTTTGGTATATAGTTGACCTTCAGTCGACCTCCATTTCTTTGTACTTTCTTTATCTAACCAGGTCCAGATCTCCCTTTTTGCGGAATTCTTAGTAATTCCACATACGGGCTCTGAACCCATGAAGTGTCTCTTAGAGCCTCAATCGGCTAGTTCGTCGGCTATTACATTGCCATTTACATCCTCATGTTCCGACACCCAAATCAGAGACACCGTGTAGTCTCGTGCCAGTGCATTGAGAGATTGTTTGCAGTCCCGAACTAGTTTTGACCTAGTTATGTGGTTCGAGAATGCCTTAATGACAGCCTGGCTGTCAGTCTCCTCATGTAGCCCCCTTTTGCAATCATTTCTGCACAGGTTGCAAGGGCGAATACCTCTGCCTGGAAGACTGTTGTATGTTTCCTCAGGCTTATGGATATCCTTTGATTAGGACTGGGCCCACAAATACCGGCTCCTGTGCCCTGGCTGGATTTGGATCATTAGCAGTGCTCTCACTACGTGCCTGGTCTCTGTTCGGTATGGAGATTTTCACCTTTTCAGTGAAGATAATTTCAGGTGCCATGCTATCCGTGGGCATTTGCAGCAAGGCCCGTCGAGCATCGTGCCCGTAGTATAAATGTGCCCTCCCACCCTGAAGTTGGAATGTCACAGGTTGTTGGCTTTCAGTCTAGGGATCGCATTCATTGCCTCCGCTCTCACATAAAGCTCCAACGGGGGGAGGCCCACAATGGTCTCCAAAGAGGCGGTCCCTCTGCTGTTAATTACACCAGTGATACCCAGCAAGGGTTATCATTAATGCCATTACCTATTACATTTATTTGTCATGTGGTCAAGTGTTGATTCCAAGTTAGTTTCGAGTCAAGAACCACTCCTAAGGATTTGGATTCTTGACTGAATTGCATCTTTTCATTATGAAGAGTTGGTGGCTTTAGGTCACCCAGCTTTCTTTTTTTCGTGAAGGAAACTAGTGTAATTTTCACAGGATCAACCTTTAGGTTTTTCTTTACACACTACCCCTTTGTTGGTTTCAAAACCCTCTGAGTACTGAAATGATGCTTGTAAGAAGTTTGTAATTGGTGATATTTTCTTAGCAGTTCTTTCATTTGCCAAATACTTCCAGGAAAGTAAGTATATTTTGTTTCAAAACTTTTGGTTCGCAGGAAAATCAGTTCCGAGGTATTTAGTTCGTACCAATATATTTTATATTTTCCCAGATAAGCATAAAATGTGCTTTAAAACCATAATAATTAGTACTAAATAAGACTTTATTTTTTTTAACACTCACATTATGTTTCTATCAGCTTTCACATACAAAATAATTCTCAAGCATTAAAAAACGGTGCTAACCTAATTTTCAATTCAATTAGTTATCAAATTCGACCAAACCTCATACAGTGTTCTCGACTGGCGATATACACTTTATTTCGACTAATTTGCGTCCACCACGAAAGAACACAAAAATACAGTTTTATATTGATCCTATATTAAATATGCTATATTGCTTCCTATATACGTTTATTTCGACCAACATGTGGCAACGTGGCGGACGCATTATACTTACAAGTTTATACAAAAAAATATACATCGGACGCAAAATAGTTAGCAATTTGTCTGAAAATATACGCAGTGGACGCAAAATAGATAGGCAAATGTAAGGAAGCAAAAAAGTGCGTAGAATGAAAAATCGTATAATTTCATTTTAAAGCTACAGCAATAAAAAAGTGATCGGCGTTATCCATTTTTTCCCGCGGTTCAATATACGTCACTAAAATTCTTCTAACTACGCTCCTTCCTGGGGACGCACTACGACCGCGTTATGAAAGGAAGCAAAATAGTTAGCGGGATGTAAATATATATATATATATATATATATATATATATATATAATATATATATATTCACGATATGAACGCAATAAAGCATTAAATGATACTTTCGTCGTTAGTTCAATGGTTTGCAATATATTGCAAGAACAAACAGATAACATACCTTGATGAGAAGTGTACGTCATGTTAGCTAACGTATTTATTAAATATATGTATAAAAGAAGACAACGAATAGAAATCATTGAAATGCAGCTATTTACATTTCTGTAATAACGTATATTCATAGATTCAAAGAAAACGTTCATTATGTTAATAAAATATCTAAAAAAGAAAGTATTTGTCTTGTGCAATAATATTTTGAATGCACGTGTTGAATCACGTGCCTCTATAATACAAACAAACAACATCCATTGAGTGAATTTTCATCGAGGGAACGTAATGTGTCATTGTTATGATGAAATATTATTTAGAATTTTTGATTAACTAATAACAAGATTCATTAGTGAAATAAATTAGCTTTCATTATTATAACAAATCATTGCACATTAGTCCATGGATAATATTTGTTATGGTAACTATATTTTCACACGTTCAATAAATAATTTTGAATTTTTAAATATGAACGAATATATACATTCCTATTTTTACGTACAATTTCCATTAAATTATTTACGACATGAACGCAATAAAGCTTTGTTCGTTAGTACAATGTTTGCAATGATTACAGGAACGAACAGATAGGATACTTTAATGAAAGCTGTACGGCAGTGATTGAATTACCGACTTACGCCGCGGTCACTGATTGAGTGCGAGTTTGGCGTGTGGCCTCTAGAGGGCATACATCTAAACTCGTGATCTCTTAGGGGGAAATCGAGAATAACACAGATACGCGACACTGAAGAATGTGTATTTGCTCTTGAAGAATGCTAATAGACGCTTGGTAGACAGAAACTCACATTTCCATTCTGCATGTATGGCGATTCCCCTTCTATAAGGAAATATGAAAAAGAAAATGCCATTGTGGCATTTTTACGGTTAATGGTTTAGGCGTTTTCTTTTGATGTTTTTTGGTAATCATCAATGGTTAATATCAATTTTGTTATTTTTAATATTACTTACTTTAACTGCAATTCAATGAAATAGAGCTGCAACGCTTTACTCATCAGTGAATTGAGTGAATGCAATGCGATTATTGAATCAATGAATTAAGCTCATTATTTTAATTAGAACTTTACTCTAAAACAATAACTAAAATTTATTAGGATTAAGAATAACATACATTAAGTCAACCATTTGCGATTAGCATATCAACAAATACTGTTCATTCTATTGATGCCTTTCTCCATTCTTCTATTGGAGTTCACACATAAAATTGATTCAGTAAACCAAATAAAGTTATTAAACCAAAACTGTTGTTCGTTACAACAATAACATATTTCATTGAGCCAATCAAGCTAAAATTTCATTTTCAACGATTTAGGTTTCATTAATACAATGAATGATTTATTACTGAATAAACTCTGTGGTTATTTAATAACATTTTTCATTGTTTTGACAAACTCGTTCTTTGGATCAAATTTAGTGCTTTATTTTATATGAACAATGATTTCTTTCATTGTTTTTGGACCCATTTTTGGTTCAGTGTAGTTTTTTAGTAGCAAATCATAACAATTGGAAAAAAAATACCAACAATGAAGCAATAATTTAACAATAAAATGTCACATTTCCACAATTGTTTATGTATTGTCTAACTCTGTGAAGCATGCTCTGCGAATAAAATAATTCTGGGAATATATTTTTTTAATTTAATAAATTAAACTATTTTTAGTAACCTCAACTGAATAAGAGAGGGTCTAAAAGATTTTAATGAGGAAAGATTTTAATGAGGAAATAATTTTCTTAATTTATAAATTAATTTTGCAACAACAAAGAAAGGGGGCATAAAAAATATTTTTTTTTAAGAAAATAGAAAGCGTAAAGTGGGTAATTGATTTTTTTTAAATGACTGAAGTATTTTTTAGCAACATCTCGTGTGAATAGGGTACAAAAATTTTAATCAATTTTAATATGAAAAATTATTTTGATGGGAAAAGGTCTGTACTTATTATTTTTTTAATAATTAAATTATTTTATTTTAAGAATATCGTCGGAGGACAAAATTTTAATGATTAAACATTTTTTTTTTGTTTTAGGGAGAATTAGTTCTTTAAAAATGATTAAATTTATTTTATAAAATTTTAATTGAATAATTTTCTTTCAAAGACTGGAAGGGGAGGGAGTGCAAGATAGAGGAGTGATTTTTTTTTAATTATTATTTTTTACTTTTGATAAAATATTTTTGGAATAAAGAATATCGATTGATTTTTCAAACGATTAAATTATTTTTTTTATCAACATCGTGGAATGGGGGTTTAAAAGATTTTTTTTAATATTTGAAATAATTATTGTTTTGTAACGGCGTAAAACATGGGGGTGATAAATGATGAATAAATATTTTTTCTAAATAGGAGAAGGGTAAATAGAATTTATTAGTAATTGAATTAGTTTTTTTAACAAACAGCACAGAATAAGAAAGCAATAGAAAGACATATTATTTCTGTAAAGGGGGCCTTATTCAGTGTATTAATACCTTTCTTTATTATTATTATTCTCTACTGGAGTTCATGCAACTCGCGCTTATCAAGCGCAGCTGGTGCATGCGTCATCGAGGAAGCTATGCTGTAGATCGAATTTCTTCGTATAACTCCCTTCGCAACATTGTATCTTCCACACGATATTATACGACAAACTACGATCATGCCTCTCCATTCTTCTATTGGAGTTCACACATAAAATGAATTCAATAAACCAGATAAAGTTGTTAAAACAAAACTAGTGTTTGTTACAACAATAATATATTTCATTGGGCCAATCAAGCTACGATTTAATTATCAATGATTTTTTCATTGATTACTGCAATGAATGATTTATAACTCAATAAATTCTGCCGTCATTTAATAATTTTTTTTTCATTTATTTATTGGCGAACTCCTTCTTTGGACCAATTTTAAGGCATTATTTATGTAAACAATGTTCTTCCATTGTTTCATAACCCATTTTTAGTTCAGTGAGAGATATAACTGTAATCATCCATCGATGAGTTTTAAAAATGTGTCTTTATGTCGTAATCGAAGAATGGAAGAATATACCAGAAGAAGACATGCATTGGTTTGAAGGTGTCAAACTATAATTAATACGAATGGAAAGTACGTACGATATAATGACCCAATTCTTTATAAAAATAAACTTTACGTTATACAAGAGCAATTACTTGATATTCACTTTATTTTTTTTTTTTGAATTGCTTATTGTGTATCCAGAGGTAACCTTAAAAATGTGTTTTTCTCTTTATTTTTTTTTACAGGTAAACTTTGTAAGATTTCTATTCTATATTGACTGCCTTAAACCTGCAAAATCCATAAATATGTATATTCACAGAAGACGATGAGAAAGAGGAATCTCTGTACTTATATGCCTACTAACATAGGATTTAAACCATCTACAACATATAAACATAAGTAAATTGAATTCCATTTTCTACATCTGTTCTACGTGCAATACCGCTGTCAATTTCTAATCCCCAGGAATTTCTCCAAACCAGATTATAAATATTCCATTAGAGAGGATAGGTACTGAATTTAAATGAATATTTTTTTACCATTTTCTACATTTCTAACTACCTTAACCTGCAATTAACTATTACATACCTACCATCTTTATTTTGTTATGTATACAAGAATATAATTCATTTATAAATATTTATTACATTCATTGGTTACAATTTCACAAGACGTGGAACGTATACAAAAAAGAATAATTGTATATTTATTTATTTACACTCAAATAAAGCCATGGTACGATGCTCCTTGAGTTTTCTACATTCCGCATATTTTTTATGTATATTACAGCATGGCAAATGAGCATTCCTAATGCGTATTTTGTAATAAATAAAATTTCTAATAACGTTCATATTCGCCTGTCGAATTTATATTTGGAGGTAAAATATGTTTGTGCACGCGAACATCTTTACAATATAGAAAGTGCCTGTTTTTTCAATTAGTCTTTAGTTCTGACTTCTATAATGTAATATTTATAACATTGGCATTGAAGTGAAAGCAAAATTGGTCTCTTTGTACAATAGTCGAAATAGCGCGTTTATTTGGTTGGTATTTCCCTGATGGTCGTTGGTAATTAAAATTTGGGATGTTTTTGTAATCGGAAGAGAACTTTCAAATTTTACTCCCACAATAATTATTACTGATTTAATCTTTTGTTTATATTTATTACAGTCGTATAACTTTTATTATTATTTAATTTAGAAAGAAGGAAATACAACATTTTTCTCTCATCCCAATTGGCTCCTGTAATGCTTTAATTATTTAACCTTCACTTGTCGAATTATCAATATGTTTTTCTTCTCCTGAGTAATCTACACTGTAAAAAAAGTTGCAGTAAAATTACATGTAAAATCGTTGGTAACAAAGTTGCCTACAATTTTACAGATAAATTTGCTTCATGAGGTAAAATTTCTATCATCTAGTAAATTTCACATGCTGATGTGTTTTTCAAAGATTGTACTGTAAAATTCGTATGTAATATTTATATGAACTCTATATTTACCGAACACTGGAGTAATTTTCATATGTATTTTTATAAAGAGAGCAAGCAACTTACCTGTTTCTTTTATAGCACCTAATAGGTTATACTGAATCGCTCAACCAGGGATCAAGAATGAACACGCTTACGCGAAACCTACAATTGTTTGTGACCGTACATGATATCATTGAGCCAATAATAAGTTCGACAAACGAATAAAATAACCTACGCGCACAGATAAATAATCCAATAACCAATCACATTGCGGCGTATGAATTTTGTATTTTTCATGATATCTATAGTTTTACCCGAAAATTCAAGTAAAAACAAATAAATATAAAAGATCCTCATATTTTTACAGCAAAATTAATAGTTCACTAGTAAAATTACTTTTAAAGTGCACTAAATCTCCCAAAAAAATGTCAATTTTCACTTTTAAGAAAATTTTGAGAGTAAATACAAAATTGTACATGTTTTTCCTGTATTTTCCTTTTGAATTTTTGTTACATCTTAAAATTACATGAAAAAGCTATCAATTTTACCGAAATTTCTTTTTCCATGTTAAATATCCTAGAAAAAACATGTAAAACAAAATTTATATGATTTATTGTGGTAAATTCACAATGTTATTACATGTAATATTCCTGATTTACCATGGCAAAATTACTGTAATTTTTTACAGTGTATACGAAAATACATTAAAAGAATAAACAATACGTGATTTTAAGTCGAAAAATATAAAAAAAAATCACAAAAGCAACATCCAAAGACGGAAATATGCGAATAACTATAAATTGAAGCAATACCTAAATATCAGCATGACTAAGAAAAGCACCAGCAGTAATTTGGCAGCGCCATCTACGATAAAATAGGAATCATCATTAACTCTGGAGTAGTAGTAGTATTTCTATAGATAAAGCTATATTAAAAAAATATGGGAATTGAATTTATACAAAAAATTCTTGAAAATGTGCACCATTATTTCCAAAGTAACGTTGAGTTCCTAAACATATTTGTTTTATAGTTCAGGCAGTCATTTCCGGTGAAATTTGGTTGCAGAATAAACGATTCTTTATCTTAATTTGTTTACATCCTATATATTATTATAATATACTCTTTTTTTTTAAAGTGCTTCGTAAGAAATAAACCACACTGAGCACAATCGAGTATTTAAACTTTGTACAATTTGGTATTTGTAATCATGACATTTGTACTTTCTCAGAATTCTGTCACATTTCACTACAAAAGTATCAGAGGACTTTAATACTAAATAATAAAAAAAATGAGGATTACATTGGCCAATGCATGATACCTTCGGGTCATAATTCGATTTGATATTAAAATATTGAACTCTGACTATCTTTCTATAGTCTCTTGCGTCCCCACCAATTTATCGATGCGACTAGGTGATTTGGCGGGCGATGATCATGGCAGTAACCTATCAAGGCAAATGCATGTGCATACAGAAAGATTGGTTTTCGTTTTCATTTAATAATTTCTGAGTTTCCTTTAGTTATTTTAAGTTTTTTCTTTTCTTGAGATTCCGTTTTTTATTTTATATTTTGAAGAATGAAGTTTCTATTCTTAGTTCAAATTATTATGAAAATATTTTCTTTTAAAACTTGCCTACATGAAATAAGCAGTGGTTTTTTATGTTCTTTATATTTTCTGAGTGTACTTTAGCATTGTTTTTACTGTCATTTTTTACTTGAGATTTCCTTTTTTATTTTATATTTTGAAGGTTGAAATTCTATTTTTGGTCTCCTTTCAGAAAAGTTTCTAGCAATACAAAGCATTACTGCGCGATAATCGACGAAAATTTTTGTTTGAAAATTTAAGAATGTACCTAATAGTTGCTTCAAGTTATAATATTGTTTAATGATTTATGGATATATACAGGGTGTATCAAATAAAAAAGTAAATTTTGCTTGGGTATTAACTACACGACATATAAAGCACAAACCCACCGAAACCGGATTTCATCATTAAAGAATAAAAAAAAAGTAAAATTTAGAGCCAAAAATTCTTTAGTCCGGCCCTGATGCAAGGAAACGTCATGTTAAGCACCCGCTAAACGTGGTATTATGTATAAATACATTGCACTCATTTAGTATTATTCTTAATGGTATACTGTAAGTTCATTTAACGTCATTCTGAATAAATAAAGGCCCTTGTAAAAATAGCAAAACTGAGGCATTTTAAATTTCTTCTTTTTATAATATAAACATTCCTTATTTGTTAAGAGCATTCTAATGCGTAAGTCTACAAAGTATTATTTTTAATATCCTAATAAGACGTTCGAGTTTCACCGGATATGCGACTTCAGTAGCTACAAAAAAAGGAAATATTTTTCTTTTGCTTTGTCGAATCGAGAGTTAGTTGTTAATAAACAGTACCACATGAATCTGAGTTATTTCTTTTGGATTTATTTAATCATATAACGCAAAATGAATTGAATCGAATTACACAGAAATAAATGTAGATACAGAAAATTTGCAAACACGCCTTTTTACTAAGATATCGCGCGAAAATGAATCTATACATTCCCGCGCATTTGCCGATGCATCAAGCTTCGATTTTCTTTATATGAAATCATGATGGTCCTGGAAAAGGATCGTTTTTTCGAGACGGGAAGAATTTAAATAAAATGTTCAACGCACCAGAAGGAGATTTTGATTTTACAAAAGAGAACAACTAGAGTAGTGACTGGTTCTAAATGTAATGATTCTTGTCGCCACTGTTTAAAAAACATGGAATCTTAACTTGTACTAATCAATTTATTCTTGAATGTTTAATCTACGCTAAGGAACAGTATATTTTAAACCAAGGGAGGAAAATGACCTCAATGATTGCAACAGCTATGTCCTAGTATTTCTTTCAATTTTAATCTCTACGTATTATGCAGATACGAACGACTTAACATACCTGACACCTTAAAAGTTAAAATTTATTGATTTTAACCAAAATTAATAGGGTGCTTCTACTATCCGTGTAGGTAGAAAAAAAAATAGGGGATTAAATCAAACTGCTAATTTTTTGATTTCAAAGATGATTTATCTTGAATATATTACTTACATTGTTTGAAAACACCAAGACAGTTATGTTTAGTAAAATTAAATTTACCTTAATGAAGCTGGTATAATATTGCAACCAGTTCTTGTGTGTAGATTACTAAAATTCACGTAATTCTAATAAGGAAAGATCGCGTGCTGTTCTCGTTTGAAATTCCCGCATTTTAAATGTCAGTGTCAAGCTGTTCTCATTACAGCTATTAGAGACTACGTAAGCCGATCACGCAAAGCTACACTTGTATCTTGTATACCAGATGAACTCAGGCAAGCTGTGCTATAGTACCTAAAGACCGGATTTAAAGAAAATGTTTTTACGTTTAAAATTTAAGCTACGAAAAATATTAAAACCTATACAAATTATGTTGATATTGAAATAATAACAAGGTAAATTCGTATTCCAATCCCTTATATTTTAATATATTTACTTACATGTTTCGGTCTATCCAGACCATCCTCAGGCAACTATAAGATGAAAATGTTTTTTTTATCAATTACAAATTGATTCACATTTAAATTTTAATTTTTTAATTTTTGTATAACAAGCTTTTCATTTAATAATAGAAAAATTATTTTTATGTTTATATAGTTGCTAAATAATTTTTCTATTATTAAATCAAAAGATTGTTATACAAAAATTAAAAAATTAAAATTTAAATGTGAATCAATTTTTAATTGATAAAAAAACATTTTCATCTTATAGTTGCCTGAGGATGGTCTGGACGGAGGACCGAAACATGTAGCAGGAAATATATTAAAATATAAAGGATTGGAATACGAATTTACCTTGTTATTATTTCAATATCAACATACATTACACCAATCCCCTGCGGACACTATAGATTACTATACAAATTAGATGAAAAAAAAATAGATAAAATAACGTAAAGTTCTCACGCCTTTTTGAATGTGTATTCCTATTATTAAAATTTATGCTTATTTAGAACCCTTTCCTCACTTTTTTAACGCGTATTTTCAAAATCTATATTAATTACAAAAAAGCACATTTATTTCAGAAGTACACATTCATACTTCGTAATTCCCAGTGTGTACTGTCTGACGCGATATTTCCACCGTGTTTATTGTGATTTGATTGCCAATCAGGCTTTAGGCAAGGTATTTTAAATTGGAGTTTAGATAATAAATTTAGATTAATTTTAATGTGAAGCTACTCAAAGGCGATATTTTACGGCAAACAGAAAAAACGAAAGCCTTCATTTTAAATTAGGGAGCGTATTTCGTCTATATCGGTGGACCCGGCCGTGCGTTATTTCGATTTGTTGCCAGTAGATCTTTAACATTTGAGGATAATGTTTGAAGGTTGATTGATTTTCGCATTCTGAATGTGGTGAGGTAGATGCAGTAGGGTATGTTTGGAAATTAATAAATGTTTCTGAAAACATGAAGAAGAGGGTAAATACTTGCATAAATAATGATGGTTCTCACTTTGAACACAGTAAGCAGTGCAGGTATGTTAAAGAGTAATATTCCCAATTTTTTAATTGATATTATGTTTTTGTTGTAGAGCGTATGGCTATGAAAAGCATGCATCTATTATTGTCCATTCAGTACCTCTAATAAATTATGAAGAATGTCTGATATAAGTTAATGTGTATTTTTTGCAATATATATTATTTAAACCTTCTATACCTTTAACAATTAAACCTGGTTGTATTTGTTATCAGAAATATACTGTTTTGAAAAATGTCTATTACGTTATTTTTACGTGGAAGTTAGTTGAATGACTCATACCTTAGTGCAATTTTGATGCATTACACTTGTTGTCCGGTTTAACATTAGTGTATACTAAATTGCATACGCACAATTAGACAAAAACCGTATAATGACCGCACATTATTATGTTTTATTAACTAACTTCATTCGAAATAGTGGATGCAAATATTGATATAATCTTCGTGGAAAGTGGAGTTGGATCAGAACAGTCTTATCGATCTCACTGTATAAGAAATTGAATAATATAGGGTGTATCAAATAAACAAGTAAATTTCGCTTGGGTGTTAACTACACGACATATAAAGCACAAACCCGCCGAAACCGGATTTCATCATTAAAAAATAAAAAAAAAGTAAAATTTAGAGCCAAAAATTCCTTAGTCCGGGCCTGATGCAAGGAAACATCATGTTAAGCACCCACTAAACGTGGTATTATGTATAAATACATTGCACTCATTCAGTATTATTCTTAATGGTATGCCGTAACGTTCATTTAACCTCATTCTGAATAAATAAAGGCAATCAGTCAGTGTGCTTTAAAAATAGCAAACTGAGGCATTTTAATTCTTCTTTTTATAACATTTCTTTTTTGTTAGAGCATTCTACATTAAGTCTTCAAAGTATTATTTTTAATATCCTGATAAGACGTTCGAGTTTCACCGATATGCGCCTTCAGTAGTTACAAAAAACGTAAATATTTTTCTTTCGCTTTGTCGAATCGAGAGTTAGTTGTTAATAAACGGTAGCACATGAATCTGAGTTATTTTCATTTGGATTTATTTAATCAAATAACGCAAAATGAATTGAATTCGAATTACACAGAAATAAATGTATTTGCAGAAAATTTGCAAACACGCCTTTTTACTATGATGTCGCGCGAAATTGAATCTATACATCCCGCGCTTTTGCCGATGCATCAAGCTTCGATTTTTCTTATGTGAAATCATGATGGTCTTGAAAAGATCGTTTTTTCGAGACGGGAAGAATTTAAATAAAATGTTCGAAGTGGCTTGCACTCCAAGCGGCGATCCCACAAACTAACAGCGGAATGGCGTATACCGTGATCATTTAGGTTGGGCACAGGTGCGGCTCTAGCCCACGGCATTATAAAATATTTTTTTTCTCTTAATGCTACAGATAGCCCCCTGTGCATTAAGGCTTTTTGATCGTATATGATTACAGCTGCTCCATATTATTATATTTACCTCTATATCTGATACACCCTGTATATGTAAACAAGGGTATATACTTCAGTGTTGCTAGGTCTACTGATTTTTCGATAGATCTATTGTTTTTAACTATGATCTACTGAAATGGGTTGCGAATCTAGTAAAAGAAAAAACTGTATCCTTTGTATTATTGATAAAATATTAAACTTATATGCTACCATATTACAATCTTCGCGTCAAAAAACTGTTTAACTAAAAAAGAAAATATAAATTAAACCGAAAACTTGCATCCATATTACTATAATATTTTGATATGTGCAGGATTTATTGATTTCTATTAAATGTTCAAATATTATGAAAATATAAATATGGAAATGGCAAAACACTGACATAATCTGTGGCGTCAAGTTTCGGCTATATTGAAAGTGGATTAATATACTTATGGATTATTCCATTGAAAATAACAAATTAAGTGTCTGTTTATTCACTTTTGGGATAGATTGTATAATCAAATATATTTTTATGTAAGGTAAGGTTTGAATTCTATCGTTATTGTAAAAATACTTTCCTTTAAAATTAAAAATGAAGCTATATACTCCAAGATTAAGTTTTTGCAACACATATTATTAATAAAATCTGTGACGAATTCATTTGTGTAAGATTTATTAATTATATTAATTTTATTACGGCACGATTTTGTCGCGAAACACTTAATTTTAGTTTAAAATAAAAATGCAACTATCGCTCAACATAAAATACACTTAATTATAACACCAAACCAACTCGAATACCACCATTTCACTCAGATTTATAATAAAAAAGATTTCCGCATATCTCCATATATAGATATTTACATAAGTAGATATATACATACATACCAGCAAGGCGTATAATGTTAATATTTCCGCGCGGCACATTTTCACAACGGGAACTTCTGCAAAACTTGCCAACCACGAGGAGATAAATAAAGTATATACCCCGCTGCAGGATTGCTGCAAAAGGAAGAGAATGAACCCAAAAGATTCTACATACCAATCGGCTCGGATCCCGCTTCTTTTTTATTAGTACGCATGACACGTTTTTACCTATGTTTCCATGTTATGTACTGTAACATATTGCACATGTTCAATTTATACGGTGCGAATTGTGTTGGAAAATTATAGGAAAATGCTGCAAAACTTGTTTTTTTTTGTATTTAAAACGACATAGACAATCCGAATTAATTGTTGTTGAAGAATATTCTTACCTATTGATTATATTGGAGATATTTTGTGCTATTTAATGATTTTAATAGTATGTTTAAGGCGTTGTTTTTACTAGTTTGGGATTTCGAAAAGTGTAGTCAAGTTCCAGAGAATAATTTTACTGGCACAAAGTAATTGTACTAAATCTTTTCTTTTATTATTATTATTATTATTATTATTGAGATTATCATCTTTAGCGTATATAATATCTAAGTAATAACAAATAATATTTAGATATCTATAATATGATAGTTGTATGGTAATAATTATTAATTAAATTTTGTTTCTTATAATAAATAAATGTATTATCCTTAATTATTATAGTATTACTTTCATTAGAACATTTTACATTTTGATGACGAGTACAAGAACTCATTGAACAAAAATAAAACGAAAAATCATGAACACATTACCGAGTGTAATACCCCTAAGAGCCAGAAATATTACATAGATATTTTTAAAAATATATTTTATAAATATTTTTCGCGAGAGGTTTTTGAATATATTTTTCATATTTTTTTTCTAAATATAGATAAAATATTCAATTAAAATATTTATTCCATATTTTAAAATTAATGTAAGTGCAATATTTTTTCTAAAATATTTGTAAAACATTATTTATATGAAAATTGAAATTTTTTATGCAATCTATTTAATTTGTCAAAATGAACTAAAATTCTTCTTGGTTATTTAGAATGTATAACGTCGATAACGAAAAGTTGAAACATGTATAGAGTTGTCTAAAAGGCAAGAACTTGTTTTTTCACACTCACCATACAAGTTAATAATCAATAATTCTGGTATCTTTTAAGGCATATTGAAGGTTGATCAAATTAATCACTATTTTTTAATTGAAGTGTTCTAAATAAAAAAACAAACGTATTTATTATCATTTTATTTGAATAAGCCAATAAAAATGAAAAATACTCATTTTTAAGTCTAGCCGTGGCTGGTGCCAGGTACAACCCTATGACTTTTTTCATATCTTCGTTAGTGGCGCTCTCATGGCGTTTCCTTGTGGCCTCTAAAACAATGCCAATTGTATTAGATCATACCATGAATAAAACATCGTACAACATTATCAACACCTACTAATACATTTGGAGCATTTACAATAATTGGAGTAGTAGCTACATTCTAATACTTACGATACTTATTTTTACTTTATTTCATAATATTTGAAAACATTCTACGTACAAACAATAAACACACAACGTATTCTAACCTCTATTTGAGGTTATGACGCTTATCTACCGAGATGAATCTCTTAAGCAAATCAACTAGCAATTTATCTGGTAGATGCAGTACATATATGATGCATAAAATTCCTACAATTATATATTAAACGATTTCTGTAACATAGCGATATTGAGCATTCCAATTATCTTATAAATGCCACGACATGTTCAAAGTTTTGCTTACCTCGTAGTTACCACAAAAATAAACACACCCCCGCAACAATAATTACACAGTTAACCCTAATCTGCCCTAATCGTATACTATTATAAACTATAACATGTAAACGGGACAAACGAATGAAAACGTTGATGATACGTACGTGCGCGTATGCATTCTATGTACCTAATTCATAGACCCATAAACAATACTAAATCATATAACACCGGCACCGTAATGAATAGAGGTGTTGTGTTGACGTTCGCAACTTACAAATATTATAAATAATATAATACAAAACGCAGATATATTAATAGAAAAGTTACGGCGCTCAACTTAGATACTAATTAAATCATATTAGATATATATTATCTAATTTAATCTTTAAACTATCATTTTAAATAGGTACACACCTACTTAATATGTATGCATATTTTACCTATTTTATATTATTCGTCCTACGCACCAAATTTACAAAAGCAAAAATTCAATCTTTTTTTTTATATGAAATAAATATTTACAGAAATACAAAGCAAAATATTCTTACAGAGTTATGAAAAAAATATTGAAGAAACATTTGCAATAAAATATTATTAATGCTACATAACATATATATTTTTTAAATGTTTTTCTAATATATGTTATGCATATTATATTAATATAACTAATATTCAAGAAAGATTTAATATTTTTTAAATATTAATAAAATATGAAATAAATATAGTTGGTCACTGGGGACTGAACGTAAGTTCAGATATAACAAACACTAGTGAGATATGGGTAATATGGTTGCAGACAACTAGAATATTGCCTATTAACGATGAATACAACAAAACAGAAACTCTAATAGGATGCATACAAAATATAAATATCACTGCCAGAACCTAAAGGATCCTATTTAACCATTCTCTTACACGCAGAAAAATGTGTTGTTAAAATAAAGAAAAATATTGTTTTCTTTACAATATCTCCTAATACTGTTTGTGACAGCAAACTTATATTTTTGATCGACTAAAAAAAAGCGTTGTAAAATTGTATATTTGAAATAAACATGTTTTTTTTTTAAATGTTCAACAACAAAATATATTGAAGAATGCATTATGTTGTTAGTTACTATAGCAATATCGAAATTTTAAAATTAACAACGTTATGTTGTACGTATTACTATAATAGTATCTCTCTCTAAAAACAATCAAAATTTATATATTTTAAAACATAAATTTTATTACATTGTGATGATTTTGTTTATATATTTTAGTTGATCGGCTCATGAAAAAGCGTTTGTATATAAAGGCGAAACGTCCAAATATAATACTACTAAGGGAGTTATGTTTTAATTTAATATTCAACAAACAATTTCCGCCAAAATCACATAAATACACTGAAAAACCGATATATTTAAACCAACCAAACATATTTTGTTAAAAATTTCATTCCATTTTCTAAAATTCTGAGCCATTTAGACTAAAAAAAAAATGGTCTTCCTTCTCGCTAAAGCTGTCTCCCTTGTTAGACGTTTCCCATCTCTATACTTTTTTTCCTCTAATAACGTTTTAATTTTATCACGTGTGATAGTGATAACTAGAGACCGGATTATATGCAAAGAAAAACTGGAATATATGCGCATATATATATGCATCGATTTTTTAGAAAATATGCATAAACTTGAGGCATATATGCAAAAAAATTGCGACAATATGCAAAATTTTTACATAAAATAAATAAGAGCAGAAATTTAAACATTAACTTTATTGCACAAAATTTTTTCACAACATATTTCTAAAACAATTTACAATTAAATGTTTTTCAAAATTGTGTAAAAGAAAGTTTTGTCTTCTATCAGAATACATATGTTTCGATATAGAAAAACTTCTTTCAACATCCACAGATGTAATTGGTGCATTTTTTAACTTTACAATACATTCTAAACTAAAATTAAAGTCGAAATCGTTTACTGTTTCACCCTCCAAAATTTTCTTAACTTTCTTCAATTTCAAATACCCCGCATTTTTATTTATCACTTTTTTAAATTTATCGTATATAGAATTACCTACTATTGTACCCTTAACCTTCTTACATAGCATATCAAATTCGTTTACTATTTCGACTGATTCCGAGAGCGACATCCCTTGCGTTTCTAGTTTACGAATGGAACTTGAAACAAAGCTATAATTTGACTTAATATACAAAAGGTTTTGTAGCAATTCTGTTGATGTTACTATATTTTTACAGTTTTCTAGAACAATGCAGTCAGCAGTGATTTTAAGAATTACATTTTTTATTCCTTCAAAATTATCGGCGAAATAAATTGCAGCTTCTAACCATGTACCCCATCTCGTAATAATCGGTTCAGGAGGCAACTTAACACCGGGAAGTCGCTCCTTATAAAATTGGATTCGTAAAGGTGCTTTTAAAAATAGTTTTCTGACGTTGCTAATTAAATCATTAATCAAAGGGAATTGATACCTAATGTCTTCGGCTACACGATTGAACTCATGAGCTACACAAGTGGTATGAATAATTTTAGTATAAAATTTTTTCACAAATTTTTACTTCCAGGTAAAAAAGAAATTTGATAAACCTTCTTGAACGAATTGGGCAATTGTCACATTATTTGTTTTTTGATGTTCTTTACAATAAATTAAATATGATTTACCTACAATATCTTCATGAAGAATTTCTATTAACAAATGGGCAATATAACGGCCACACTTATCCGTACTTTCATCTACCATGATATAAATAAAATTATTCCCTACTAATTGTTGAATTTCTGCTATTGTTTGCTGGCAACAAGATGTGACATAATTTTTTCGTAAGGTACTTTTGTTAGGTATATTATGTTTGCAATATTTTTCGAGAAATGATTTCAAATTAACATTGTTTAATCTTGCTAATGGTATGTTAGACGAAATTAATGCGTCACACAGATCTGTATTATATTCTTTTTGTTCTGAGTTTCGTGAAGTTGATGCTACACATTGATGTATAGATTGCTGCATACATGCGGATCGCTTTAGTTTTTTACATTTTCCAATATGCGATGGAGTTTTAGCGTGTTGTTCAATCAGGTATTTTCCCTCAGAAGACACCTACAACTACAATTGTCATTTTATATCAAAAGTTAAAGAATTTAAAAGCAATTATAAAGCTTTTAGTAAAAATAAACTTACCAATTTGCTGCAGGCTCGACAAAATATTTTGTCGCCATCCTTTACCAGTTCAGGATATGGCTTAATCCATAAAGAAATTTTGTTCGTTATACTCATTGTATGTACGCACAGTATTTAAAAACGTAACACAATTACATGCTGTTTCGCTCAAAGATATTCAATGAATGGATAGTTTATTTGGGAATTAATAATAATAAAACGTATTTACCACATCCCTTCTGCTAGGTGAAATTAAGCACGTGCAGTTCTTGGAAAAAAGTATTAGAGAAACCAATGTAAAAGATTTAGCGCTTTGAGAATTGTCGGTTGTTGATCTACATTAGGAATTACTAGGAATTTTTACTAATAGAAAGGATAAGAAAAAGCTTAAATATGCAATATATGCAACTTTTGTAAAAATATGCAATATATGCAATCACTAATTAGCGCTAATTAACTTCAATTACTGTAATACGTCTACATATAGATTATAATTGAAGACATGCAAAAAATTAAATATATGCACTTTGTTATATAATATAATCCGGGCTCTAGCAATTATTATAGCAAAGTTTGGATGCCCATAAGTTACTTTAATAGCGTTATTGTGATACAAGCCATGTTGTAAGATGGCGCCTGTCCTATATCACGGTCACCTATAGTCCTTGACCGCGAATTTCGTAATACCTTGCATAAAACCACAATATCCCCAGCACTGCATGAAAAGCAGTAGTCCGTGCGGTTAGAAATAATAAACATAACCCAATATATCTATTCTTGGAAGCGAAAATACTTTTTGGGCGGCACATGTTATCAAACCCATTTTTACGAATCTGCCGCCTCTATAATTACTATAAATTGGAGAATCTCATTACCACAAACATGTCTCTCTTCAAAGCCGAAATGACCATATCGAAAGTGACTGAAAGCAGAAGACTTTCTACGTTTCGAATATACATATGGTTTGTACAAATACCTTATCTACCGGTATTTTAATTACCTATATATATAGCAATGCCTGTTCACGTAAAACTCTGGGTCGTGTTTAAGCAACAGGGAACAGCTGTTAAATGGGAATTTTTGCGCCGGCAAAGTTACTGTCAAATGTGACATACCAAGCGGATGAGTTTTCTTTTCTAAAATGAAATTGATTTTGTGTCGAAATCTCACGGTTCGTCGTGTTATTATTAAATTGCCGACGCTTGGTAATATCGATAAGAAAAGCGAATTAATCAATGTTTATACATGCTCAACATATTACGCGTGCATGTCTGTCCACTAACACCTCCGTTTATTACATGTAACTATCGTAAAACTTGAATAATTATCCCGCTAGGAAATATGAAAGCGTCATTACATTATCGGAAATAGGATGTACGACATACAATATCTTTTATGTTCATTACCTATACCTGTAATGTTACGTCGCGTCAGCATAAATAGCGGTAGTATAATCCTTTGTTTAGTTAAATGATAAAACAAGTAGTGGTTTCTCTTTTTAACAATCAGAAAAGGCATCCTCTAAAGATTAGGTTTACATTTTACACTTCGCGTTATGTATTCAACATTATCTAATACAAATCTTTGGACTGGACAAAGTAGACAGTTCTCCTATACTGTAACAAGTGACTTAAATAAGAAATTTGGCATATTTTTTAAGGGGCGCTTCCATTAAAGTCGGTATTACATATACAGAGTGTATCGGATATAGAGGTAAATATAATAATATGTAGCGGCTGTAATCATATACAATCAATCAAAAAGTCTTAATGCACAGGGGGTCTATCTGTAAGCATTAACGAGAAAAAAAATATTTTATAAATGCCGTGGGCTAGAGCCGCACCTGTGCCTGACCTAAATGCTGTCCCGGGTAGACCCCCACATACCACTATCATTCAGCCATTACCGCTGTTAGTTTTGTGCGGATCGCCGCTTGGAGTGCAAGCCACTTCGAACATTTTATTTAAATTCTTCCCGCCTCGAAAAAACAATCCTTTTCAGGACCATCATGATTTCATATAAAGAAAATCGAAGCATGATGCATCGGCAAAAGCGCGGAAATGTATAGATTCATTTTCGCGCGGTATCATAGTAAAAAGGCGTATTTGCAAATTTTCTGTATCTACATATATTTCTGTGTAATTCGATTCAATTTATTTTGTGTTATATGATTAAATAAATCCAAAAGAAATAACTCAGATTCATGTCTATTAACTCTCGATTCGACAAAGCAAAAGAAAAATATTTACGTTTTTTGTAACTACTGAAGTCGCATATCCGGTGAAACTCGAACGTCTTATCAGGATATTAAAAATAATACTTTGTAGACTTACGTAGAATGCTCTTAACAAAAAAGGAATGTTTATTTTATAAAAAGAAAAAATTTAAAATGCCTCAGTTTTGCTATTTTTACAAGGGCCTTTATTTATTCAGAATGACGTTAAATGAACTTACGGCATACCATTAAGAATAATACTAAATGAGTGCAATGTATTTATACATAATACCACGTTTAGCGGGTGCTTAACATGACGTTTTCTTGCATCAGGCCCGGACTAAAGAATTTTTGGCTGTAAATTTTACTTTTTTTTATTCTTTAATGATGAAATCCGGTTTCGGTGGGTTTGTGCTTTATATGTCGTGTAGTTAACACCCAAGCAAAATTTACTTTTTAATTTGATACACCCTGTATAGCTATCCCGTCAAAAACTGGACCTTTGGTTACAACTCTCTTTATTACATTACAGTGTGATTAATTTTATGTGTCCAAGTGTATAATTCATTGTTTATGAGAGATATACAGTCTGATTCAAATTATGTGCGCATCATTGCTATCTCTGCTATTATTGATTCTAGAAAATAGGTTAAATTAGCAAAATATTAGGGTTTTTAACGCTGATTAATATGCAATATACGAAAAAAACAATTGAATGACGCATTTCCAAGAAATTTTGACATTTATATTTTTTTTTTTAAATTGAACATCCTGTATATTGTTAAAAAAAGATGCAAGATATTTTAATTTATGATGCAAAAGTATGAATACAACATTGTCTTAAAACGAATAGTAGAATTATGATAGTTTTTATTTTGTGAAATGTAGAGCAGTATAAGAATCAACTTTTAACAAAACAAATACATGTTTTTGTAGTTGATGTTTATTTTAACATATTACATCTTAAAATAATGTCGTTGAAATTTAAATTGATAAAGGAAAAAGTAAATGCATAATTTATAATATTGCTCAAAGGTATCACCTTCATTCTCAATACATTTCGTGCCCGCTTGAGTACACTCTGGGTAGCTCTTAAGATTGTCCAATTGGCGGAAAACCTCCCTAACCTTATTTTGCAATTCGTGCACGTTGTTGTACTGGGTTCTGTATATCTGATCTTTTAAATATCCTCAAAGAAAAAAAATTAAAGGTGAAAGATCATCAGGAGAGCGTGCTGGCCATTCGAATTTGGGCCATTTGTACCAATCCACTTATCGGCAAAGATGATGTCCAGATAGTTGTGAACTATGCGTCAGTTGTGGGTGCCGGAGCACCGTTCTGCTGAAGTACAATTTTGGCGCATCACGTAATTGGCGTTATCCAGGAAATCTCTTAAACGGTTACGAATAAATTCCAGATTATCTCTCTCCGCCAATGTACCATTGTAGAACACTTGGCCAAACGACTGATCGAACCAATTAATCCGCACCAGACATTAAAACTAAATCGAATTGTGCAGCATGTTGACGCATTATTAAATAAATTTTCTTTGCGACCAGTTATTGTGTTCTTTCTTCTTATTAACATTCTCTATTGGAGAACCTTGTTTCATCACTCCATAAAGATCATTTTGCTCCATTCAAATTTTCATCACAAAAATTAATAAACCATTCACAGATAGCCAACCTCCTGTTCGAATCTCCTGGTTTGTAATGTTTTTGAGGTTCGGTACTTAAATGGTCTATATTATGTTTTTTTTTTTTTCTGTTAAAATTTTCTGAACTGACGCCTTAACTTAAACCCCAATATCCCTTAGTAGCATCTCTAATGGAAAATTCGCGATGGGCTGCCAAAATATGCTCACACTGTATTTCTACCTCTTCGTTGATAATGTATTTTGTTTGTTCTTTTCTTCTTAAATAAGCAATCGCGTTGCCTAAATGGTCTGTAAAGTTTTCGAAAGTAACGTCAATTTAGAAAAATCCACAATTTTATGCGTTTTTTATTGTGATTTTATTGCAAATATTCTGAACAGCTTATAGTAATAAAAAATACGAATCTAGTAAAATAATGTTTGATTAAGTGATACATATATTATATGTGTTTTACAATAATTCCACTTTCCTCAAATTGGTTTAATAGTATCTCAAAAACAACTGATTTAAGATGATTTCTTTGAGTGTGACTGACAATGAGTAATAGATACTGCAGTTTTGGGTGCTGCGTGGCCTGTTGTTTGTTGGCATCTTGCTTTATGACTTCGAAAAATAAGTGCACAAATTAACCAAGGGGAGATGTGTTGGAATTCAGTACATTTTTTTTAATATAGAAATCTAAGGAAGAAGAATTGAAATTTGAAATATTTTTATAATAAATAAAAGTTTTTTTCATACCTTTAGTAGGTTGGTGGGGGTAATAATTTAACAGAATTAAAAAAAAAACTGTGTGCTTTTCAATTTTTCGAATGGAAAAGTGGGTCACTGCTATTAACTTTATAATAGCTTTTTTGTTATAATGTTTCCATAGATTATTTTTTTATATTTCACTTTATATTCAAGAGTTAAGTAAATAATATTACATAAATCCCAAAGTTATTTTTCCACAGGCCCGTAAAGATATATTTTTTTTGTTTTATTTTCAAATTCTTTTCACACATCTCTGATACAATTAATAAAATTAAATATAAATACTTCATACTTGCTTTATATTTTATATTTATATATTTTATTAATATATATTTCCAAATATTTCTTACATATATTTTTATATTCAGTGTGATCCACTTAAAATGTCAGTACCCTAGGATCTATATTTTATTTTAAAATGAAATAATCTTTTTTTGGACCCAGGTGGGTCAAAATTCTAATACTCTACACCAAAATTTCAGAAGTTCATCTAAATTTCTAAGCCATACTATGATATATCTTTAGAGCGACAAGAATGTTATTATTACACTGAGAAAATTTTAGTCAATGGCGTATGGCACAGATGACCTGTTTAATTGGCCGCAAGTTAAAATATGTATTCTGGTATAAGATTCCTCGAAAATAATCTAATTTCTGTAGTAAATAAATGGATATTCTTACGGTAAATAAACAAGTTAGATAACCACCGCTTGCATAGTTTATAATGGAAAATATACGTTATATTTGGACAATTAAACGGCCGTTAATTATTTTTTGTAAATAGTTTCGTTGTATACGAAAGTTAAGTTTATATATAAACTAGGTAACATTGTATCGATACAAGAATTTAACGTTTTTACCATATTTTCGTTTATAGTCTGAAAGTAGAGTGAACCCAAAATCATCAAAGTACATATGTCAGTCATCGTTAATGTCTACTAGAGTAGAGGAACTAAAGTCATTAGTGGTGGGGTAATTTTTTTTTACGATAGAAATTACATTTAAATACTCTGTCAAGTGACAGGAACACCCCAAACTTAGATATAATAGACTCTTCCGACGATTGCGCGCCTCAAAACGCATATGACGACATATTACTTCTCATTTGTGGTTCACGTATACTACGGCTGATATTCAAATAACCTGGCATGCTGCATATTCTTAGTTTCCACATGTTTTTTATTAGGATTATATTAAATTAGCAATTAACTCTATTAACGCTTTGATTAAGAAAGTTGTGAAGACGGACTACAGAACTAATCCTACGAAATATGATCCTAATAAAATTTGGAACACAATAGTTATTATAAGTAATCACAACATAATGTGTATAATTATCTGAACGCGACATCTCTGTTTGGATTCCTAACTAGTTGAATTATTATTGAATAAAATTAAATAGTAGAAACTTCTAAAAATTAAAGAGTTCTATTAGTTGCAGTCAGTATAATTATTCTACTGAAATATATAAGTATTTAAAAGTGGTATCAAAACAGACAAATATTCTGTTTCTAACTTATATTAATTGGCATCCGTTTATTGAGATTAACTGAATTAAATGTATAGGTGTAATAAGATAGAAGTATTATATAGACAAATAAACTGTTTAATTAGAGTAATTTGTTGAAATATTTACAATAATCATTCGTTTTTAGATAACTGCTTTTATTTGGGAGGATTCAACAAGTTTAGTAACAACAAGTAAAGATATATTTGCCACAAAGTAAATATGTAACAAATAAATTTATTTTCTGCAGTTGTAGCGATCTTTTTACTAAATATTTATCTACGCTATTGAATTCAGAAACTACTAAAATTGTTTTGACTAAAATTTAGAATTCAATACGTTTATTAATTAAAAATTTGCGTCCAACACATGTTTACAATTTTATCATTTAAATTTAATCGTCTAACACGGGATATAAAAAAGGTTTATAGATCATTTTTTTCTATCTAAATCAAGGTATATCCTCATATAGTTTTTTATTTATATTTAGCCACTCTCGGTATAATTACACATCCTACATTTGACCTTTTTCTATGTATGTACACGTACAAAATATCTACCTGAACTTATTTCGTGTATATTCATGTGAATTTCTTTAATTATCAATTCGAAATGAGATCATCGATTGCAGGATGTTGGTGTTTAAAATTAATGTAAAATATAATATAATGTAATAGTAACACGCAAATATTATCCATAAATGACCAGTATCCAACTGATTTCCTTTGTCGGTGTTTTAACTACGATTTCCTTTTGCTAAATTTCAATTTATAACATGCGTATTTACAAGGATGTATATAAACATGTGAATTAAAAAATATGTAGTACATAGGATTATAACACTGTCAACCGATTCAATATTCGAATAAAAACAAATAATATTTTAATCTAAAATTTTGGCATAACATTTATTGATATTTATTTATATAACGAAAGTGTTGGCATCTATCGGATAGTGATAAAACAGCACATTATAGCAAACTGTATTATTACAGCATGTTTTAGTTTAGAAATAATGTAGTGTGTGCAATATAATAAAACAAAAATATATATGCATACCCGGCAACTAAACTTAATTAATTAATAACATTTTATTAAAAATATATCTTCATTTTAAATCATGTATTATATGTTCACATTACTAGAGTGTCATCTATCAAATAGTTGCTAAACTAAATGGAACGTTTTACAGAAAACTGTAATTGGTAGGATGACTGTGAATTCTAAAATTACTTAATAGATGGCGCAAGTTGTTTTGCGAATTTTCTTTTTGACATTAAATTACAATTTTATCTAGAATTTAAATTCACTATAACTTTTAAGTAATAATAAATAATTATTTATAGTAATTTTGACGTTTTTATAGCTTTTTATTGTGTATTAAAACTTAGTAACAATCAATATTATAATTTAGTTAATAGTATATTATCGTTAACATGTTGATGATATAATATAACACATTCTAACAAAACACATTTATTACTAACTTATGTAAATGTATGTACAATAATTAAAATAATAAAATATATAATATATAACAATTGAAAGCTTGCACATTCGAATAATAATACTTTATTTTAATACAAATAAGTTTGACATTTTGAAAAACTTAAAACTGGCCTCCTAATTTTGTAATTCTAATCCAGGTGTCTTCTTTCTACATTCTTATTAATTTTGATGCGTTGGCTGTGCGTTATATGTCGAGGGTATCTGATAATTTTGTAATTCGTCTCAATTTGAGCATTCGGCACGCGAATAGTTTGTTTACCCAGGGTTGTTCTGCTTCCAATACTTTTGGCATTTTGAGCTGGGTTACCTCGACTATCTTGCTGCTGTTTATAATACTGTAATTGCAATACCGAAGGCACATAAGAATCTAGAAGAGATTGGGGACGTCCTTTTGCAACAAACTGACTTTTAGACAGCGGTTCCGTTGTCGGAAGCGGAGCTTGTACTAAAGATTCTTGCGTTGCTTGGACGTATTGTACTTGATGTAACTCTGGTGTTGCCTGGGTTGGTTGGATGTACTGTGCGGTTTGAGTTACTGGTTGTGGTGGTAGTTGGGGCCTGCGTAATGTACTGGGATTCAGTTTGGGGCAGTTGCCTATAATCTGGTTCACGCGTAAAGATCTGTGGCCCAACATTACCGTAGTTGGGATGCACAGTTTGAACTTGGATACCTTTGGTGGGTTCTTCTGTAGTTTTGACTTCGCTAAAGTGTTGAGTTGGCACATACATGTAATATTTAAGATTTCCTTTCGGGTCAACCACCGTCTGGATATTCGCAGTTGAAGACGTGAACGGTTGGAAATAAACCAATTGCTGCCCGTAGTAATTCTGTTGGTCTGTCTTGCTGTTTTGCACTAGGCGATTATCAACTACGTAAGGAAGATTATCAAATTGCTGATATTGATATTGCGGTTGGAGTTGCACATTGGGGAATTGCAAGGATGTATATTGTGGATACACATATTGAAGCTGGACTTCTTGTTGTTGTTGCAATTGTGGTTGGGCCAGTTGAGGTTGGACATACTGCTGTGGCGATGCCAAAGGTTTAAAGCCGTACTGCAACCGCCCGGGACTCAATGATTTTTGCGATTGTTGTGTAGAAGAAGATATCTGAACTATTTTGTTGGGTGGTTGTTTGTTGTGTTTTAGCTTACGTTCTGTCGCTAGATTATCTCGTTCTATATCTTCAAGTTTTAACTGTTTTTCAGCAAGAACCAGGAGACCCATGGTGGTGAGATAAACTATGAGTGTGAAGGTCTTCTGTAATGAAAGATATTGTAAGATATTTGTTTGTAAATAAAAATTATTTAATATTATTAGTAGATTCGCCAAATTTATAAGTTTTTGTATGATAAGTGTCGGTTTACTTTTCAATATTGAATTCACTCTTGTATATTTGTTAGTCCGTTTGCAATTAGTATTATCATTGTTTAAATATATCTAGTTAGTCAACGTAATGCATTTTCGGAAAAATAAAGTATTGCTCAGGGAAGTGGTGCACTCTATCGGTGAATGTAAATTGATTTGAAAACGTGATAAATATAACAGGTATCTCGGTCAGAGTGAGAGACAGATTTCTGTGTTTTATCTATCTGCGGAAACGACGGAATCCGTATCGGTGATTTACTGACATTGGCTTGACATTGAATTGTGCGGCCTGGGGAAAAGGGAGGGTGGATGCATGTGACGCTGTGATGACGCACCTCGCGATAATTCTCGTGTTTGTTTACATTAGAAGATTCGAATTCTGAGATATTCTGTTATAAATATAAAGAAATTGAAAGTATATTGCAAGGCACGTTCTTGTTGACAAAACATTAATTGAACAATTTTCTAAATTGAGGTTTTTCCTTTTAAGAATAAAATATTTAAACTTAAAACAAAAATCACTGAAAAGAGAAAAGTTAGATCTAAAAGGACGAAAATTTGCTGAGAAAAAAAAAACATATCTTCTTCCCAATTTTTGTTTTCTTAGTTTTTAAATTAATAAGTTGTTTTGTTAACTTAATTTACTTATACATATTTATGATTATATAATAATCAGAAAATGTTTGTTTTATTAAGAAGAATAAGTATTTAGTTTGATAATATATAATCTGTAGTTCGATGGCCTTTTTATATTTAACATTTTAATAAAACACGGGTTTTTCGTTCGAACGTATATACGAAAACCTTCTTCTCCTCCTCTCTCCTATTGCTATCTTCGCTTCTCCCGTGTATAGCGGTACTGTCGTTAACTTCAACTGGTGTAAAGGCGGGAAATTTATATAGTTTTTCTTATATTTACTAAAGATTTTTTACTTGATTTACTTATGTTTACTATTACATAATAATAGAAATTCGTTTTTTATATAAAGATAAAAATATGTAGTTTGGGGGTACAAATCGCCATTTATTTTTACATATATGCACCACTTTACTTATTAAAACACCATACATGATGACACATTCGCGCTCTTTCACTTGAGCGGCTGAAAAGTTACGAGGTAACCTTTGGGGGCAACATCCGTATATACAAGGTTACATCGTAACTTTTCAGCCAATCGAGAGAAAGAGCGCGAACGCGTCATCATGTATGCTGTTTTCAATAGCTTTGTTTGTTTGTGTGCTTGAAGCAGTATCTACTGACGTCATCAGAGTAACTTGAGAGCGTCTCAGAGTTGGATTTAAAGATGGTACAAACAAACGCGCTCGATTGCAATATAACCTTAATTTATTATTTACTTATTGTCACAGCTATTATGAATAGGAAAAGTAAAAGTAATTTTTCAAACTAATGAATCTAGACTACAATAAAAATGCATCATATACTAGTATTTATGTACCTACCAAGTGAAGTTTTCAAAATATAATGATCGTTCTTTACATCAATCACATTGGTATCATTATATTATCCATATCGTGCATATTTGATGCAGGTATAAATCGGATTACATTTACAAACGACAGTTTACAGCACGGTGTTAGCGCGATTAGGTTATGTTGCACAAATTGCTTGTAATTGCTCGGACGTCGGATCGCGAGCAGAAAGAGGAACCTTTTTGTGATCTGGATTTGCTTGCTCTAAACAAACAAACACGCACGCATGAAAAACGAATTTCTACTATTATGCAATAGTAAACATAAGTAAATCAAATAAAAAAATATTATATAAATATAACACAAAACTTAGAACTACACACATATATAGAGCATAACATTAAATTAGAAACTAAAATGGTAAAAAAATAACGATTATATATTATCAAACTAAATATTTATTCTTCCTAATAAAACAAACATTTAAATGTAAACACGATAATTATCGCGTGGCGCGTCATCACAGCGTCATCGCCTATCCACCCTCTCCTTTCCCCGGGGTCTCAGCTACAATCTGCCTACAACTTACGAGACAATTAAATATTATTTTACAGACACGTAAGAGAGCCATCTTGTATGTAGTAGTCTAACTATGAAGTTTATATTTAAATCGAGACGGACATCAGCGGCGTGCTGCCATCTTCCGCTTTTGTCCAAAATGTTCAAAAATCCTACTATTTTGTCCATAAGGTTGACTAACTAGTATGTATATAAACAATGGTATTATTGTTCTTGTACTAGTATATGCTGTAGTTAGATACAGTAGTCAATAGTCACAAGTGATACGTTACTTAGCACATATCAATAGTTTGATTACGATTATTACACAAAAATTTGTCAGGTACGCTGTATAATAGCTGTTAATAAGAGCACTATTTACAGTAAAAACTTGTATTCAGGAAACTGGGTTTAGTTGCAGGTATTAATTGAGGAGAATATTTGCAAGTAAAACTTTATCTATTGTAAATGATTTTTTTATCAACTAAACACTTTACTTAACCCATTTTTCTCAGTGTATGTGCTATACACGAATTTTGTTTATATATTTTAATTGACGTGTGCATAATTCTACATAACGCAGTTTACTTTGGTAAATATATGACAGTTAATGTGGAAAAAAGGAATGTTTCATATATTTTTAAATAAAAAAAATTAGTTTGAAAAAAGCATATAAGGGATGCTGAAACGTCACGCTATATGAACTACAAACATTGTTTTCTAATTCCCAGCCATTGTTCAACAAATTAGAACCGACAAAAAATAATACGTTTTGGCTAAATAATACACACAGCAAGAAAAGAAAATATTAATGTCACAAAAATGAAATGCTATCGAAAAGAAAGTTTTTTTTTCATAAAAAATTCATCCTTGCCTACTTACAATTAGTATAATATAGTGTAGCATTTCGCTTTAATGATTAACAGGTAATTTAGTAAAAGAAACACTGATGATATATATGTGATTATTAGCATAATTAATTCTGCAATTTGCAAATTCTTATTATGATTGGAGATATGCACGATACACGCTGTAAGAACATGAGGAGATGACAAAAAAAAGAGTTAAATGAAAACAATATCCGGAGAAAGTGTACATAAGTAGATCTGATCTAAAGATTATGTCTATGTAATGGAAATATATGTATGTGGATGCTATGCCAATATGTATGTGTAGTTGTGGTTATAGTGTCTTTTTATTCAAGTATTATTTAGTTTATTACGCCCATAATACTCTAAATAACACTTAAAGAAGGTGAAAGTCAGTATATCAAAACATCTTATACTGTGGCATGAAAGTATATGAAGTAATGACGAAAGAAGGAATGACCATTTCGTTATTTCATTTCGATGATTATTATAACTACAAATAAACTTGAGAAGATATATTTATATATGGAATACATAGTAATATAATAACCCTATATAAAACCTACAGCATCCAGCAACATTATTGAAGATACATAGTTGCGACAGAGTCCACCTACCTATTTTTAAACTGTTTATACCTATTATTAATCATTCTAGGTTCCCCATTTCACGCCAAAGGACTTTCTATTATGCTATCACCGATATTTTCTCGCATTTATGGAGGCACACACCTCTATAATAAGTTCGCTGACTCAATAAACTAAACTGCCGCTCACATATGTACATATTTTTTATCCATAATACGCATACGTGGATGGCGATGAGATGGCTTAAAAAGCAATTTAGCAAAATATCTCCCGCTTATGTGTGTTACTGGCTTTTCTGTTATGCATATTTATATCGTTAATAATGAAATAAATGTCTGCTTGTATCACCAATCCTGTTAGAGAAGTGAATGTCGTTTCTAATTTTGCGTGGGAAAGTGTTCTAAATTTATATTTTTGACATTTTTAAAGTATCTTGTTTTTGGATAGTTGTATTTGTTATAAAAATAACCTAAATATTGATATTTTAAATGTTGAATAAATATTTGCTGAATAAAAATATCTAAAATACACTATAACAAGCGTGGCTCGTTGGTCTAGGGGTATGATTTTCGCTTAGGGTGCGAGAGGTCCCGGGTTCAAATCCCGGACGAGCCCGATTATTTTTTTTTCAAATCTCTTTTTTTTTAAATTAAAATCCAAATATATATATATTTTTAATTACAATTGAATTTAAAGAAATGTAGATTGAATAATAAGCATACATTCAAAATTGGCTTTGTTACCTAAAAAAAAAAAAAAATAGCTGTTACATATCCTGCATGTTTCAATCAATTTTCCACAGCTGTACTCGTACTTACAATGAAAGTGAGTCGAATTAAATACCAACATATGCATTGTGCCTTTGTATAAGCCTGTTTAAAATTACAAGAGCGTAAAACAGCTACAAATACAATACCCAATTATTTCGTACAGATACTCTACTATTAAGCACGATTTTAATTCAGGATGCATTGTTTCTATTGTCACTACGATCGGAAAATCTATACCTATACTAATATTGCCAAAATGTTTTATTAATGAGGTGAAATTTTGATGATTAATGACAATCCAGAATAGATGATTGATTTTATAAGGAAAATAATATTAAAATAACATTTTATCTTTTTCTATAAACTAGATAAAATATCAAACTAATTTAATCTGAGATAATTATGTAATGCAATCACATACAAGTATATATGTAGTAATAGGTATATTATTTGCAGTGTCAAGTTGCTTATTCGATGAAATTGATACTGTCAGAAAAAATGTTTTTTTTTATTGCTATATGATTTTTGTGTTAATGAGAGATAAAGTTACTACTCATATTTCATTATGTAAATTGTAATGATTATATCAAATATTTTTTAACCTATAAAAAAAATACATAGGCGATTGTCATTTGTTTTATTATTATATATATGATGTCTTGAGAAAGCTATGTTTTGATATAAAAAAACCATATATTTTTACATTTCAGAATGATACCACACTAAACTTTATGTCTTGATGCGAGCTTTCATTTTAATTTTTTAATTGACTATTATATTTAAGTAAGTATTTTTATCATTTAAATTTTTGATTTTATTTATTAAATTACTAAATTAAAAATATGTGGTATCTAAGCGCGATCACTCACCATTTTTTTATTTTTACCATAACCTGTCTTCTTATGCTTTATTTAATTACACGTTAAAACTTTTGATAATTCTATAAGTAAATTTTATAATATTGATCTTCTAATTGAGTAAGGGGTTAGAATAAGAAGGGTACATTTCTTGTGATAAGTGCTTATTTTTTTTTACAAAAATAAAAATGCAACACTAAACACAACTTTTTGAACTAGCCCTAATAGCCAGATTTAAATTTCCCGCCACAATTTTTAGTGAATTCAACGTAAAGGCATTAAAATAACTATTAATGTACTACAAAATGGTGGGTAATTTTATGTTTCAACGTTGAAGTTACTAGGAATAATTGCGGGAAATTTAAATTTGGCTATTAGCTAGAATTCCCTTATTTTTAAATTAATGAATGTATTTTTTTATTTTATTAAAAAAAATCTTGTTTTTATAGTTCGATAACTCTACACTGAAATATCTTCAAACTTTGTAAATGTTACTTATGCCTTTTTTATTCAAAACTCGTATTTTTAATATTTTGGCTAATTTGTAATTTAAATTTTTAAAATATTTCAAGCATTAACACAATTAATTTTGTATTCACAGTTATTTCGCTTTATGCACCTGAAGATGCCAACTTATATGCCGAAACCGGTAGCGGGATAGATAATTTAAAATGTAATAAATTACAATTTCGAACTAATATTGTTATTATTAATATTTATGTCAACACTCCAAATATCATTAATTTTACCTAATTAAGATCAGCATATATTTGAAAATAGGTTTCCTCACATTTCAAAACTTATTTTTTTTTTTAAATAGTGCATATATGCATATTTTTATATTGCTGCATACTTATGGAATGAAATATCACGCTGATTTGTTGTAACATTCTCTATATTTTATCTTCAATAGTTTTATTCATTACTCGTCTTATGAAACTTCAACAAAGGCAAAATACTAAAAAAAAAAATACGAAGATATAAAAAAGATTAACCGAATATATACTTAATATTGAAGATAAAGTCGTTAAATCAGTGAAGAGATTTTTTTTCTAATCTCGAAAGAAAAGAAATTAGCAGGCGTACAGGTTAAACACTTTTTGGTAAGCAAAACATATTTTTTGTTGGAGTTTTTCGGAACAGTTTATTTCAAATTATCAAAATTATATCTCTTTAGACGTTTCAACTCATTCTTTTGATCTTCTTCAGTAATTTTTTATGAATGATCTAAATAAATATAAAACATTTAATTATAATTATTTTAATGATGATTCATAAAAATAGGGTTGTTCACCTTAATTTCTATATGACAAATATAACATTCCTTATTAAGGGAAAAACTTTAAGTTGAGGTTTAAAAAAAAAACGACGTTTCGGCCATGAAGAATCACCATCAGTATTTTATAGCCAAGTAACTTTATAACAAAAACTTCTAATGCCTTTTTCTACATTTTCTAAAATTCAAGGTGCTAAGTCAAACAAAAGATAAATCATTTTTACGATTTTTTCATATACTTATATCCGTAAACCGGCTAGAATATCAAAAAAAAAAATACACAACAGTATTCATTTCTAAAACATGGAACGTTTTTCGATATATATATTCCTGTATAAATACATACAGATCTTTAAGCTAGCAAGTGACCTTTGTCATGAATTGATTTTTTAGGAGTTCTCAAATTTATGTTTACACAATCAGCTAATTTTAATCAAACACACAATAATTATAAACAAGTGACAAAATTGTGACAATATATTTTGCCATAATTCTTTATATTGTATGTATGCATAAAATAAAGGCTTACTCTGATAGCACAAGCACTTTTTACCGTGAAATGTTGTAGCTAACTTGTAAACATTTCAGCGTAAAAATTGTCATAAATTTGTACCAACCCTAATAGCCAAATTTAAATTTCCCGCCACTATTTTTAGTAACTTCCACTTTAAGACATTAAAATAACTATGAATGTAATTAATAATAATAATTGCGGGCAATTTAAATTTGGCTATGTATGGAAGTATAATGCAGATAGAGGAAGGTTACTTGCTAGCTTAAGTGTAGCTTAAGCGCTTTGACATTAAAAGTATCACTTTGTTGCCATCTGCCATAAAGTATATATAAATTCATAATACTATTAATTTCACAAAAAAATAACTGAGACAGATAGAATAATTGATTTACAATCACCTTAGCCTCTAGCTAATATCTTTTAATCCTTGGGACATTTTGGGAAATTCGTTTTGAAAATCATTGATTTGAACATGTGATCAATGTCAACTGTTTAACCTTGGCAATAGTCAATTCATAACGGCACTGTTTTATCTTTAGATCACCTAAATTCCTTGTTTCGTGTCAAAAATAATAATAACGGGAGGTAAACACAAATAAGAAATGGCGAGATGTCAAATGTCAAACACAAGTGTAGCCAATTCTCAACAATAAATATAAAATAGTTTAACTTGAGAAACGTCACAAAATTTGTGTTTTCTATTTGTTTGATACTTAAATAAACATATACATAATTAAGTTTCACACATTAAGTTTCTAGTTACAATTTAATAGCTTTCAATGTGAAACATAAAAAATTTGTGGCGCATAGTATTTATTTCAGTTGGAGGTTTAGGTACTGTTGAAATATCGTTTCAAAGAATTTTCAATAATAAATAAACTAAAGCACTTTGTCAATTTAGTTTCTTATTTTTTAGGTTAATCTAAAATAATAATCAACTTAAATACACATTCACAATTTATTTTTTCACATTTCCATTTTAGATGCGCTAAAATATTTATTTCATGATCATTAACACTAGAATTTTGATTAGTTAACACAAATGTATTCTAAATTTGTTTAACGAGGTGGATATTTTTGTTAGAATAATTTTCTTATTACACTACATAGCTTTTAATATAGAGTCTATTAGAATGATACTAATTTTTAGAAATATTAAATAAATTTTACATAAATAAAAGATACACTTCCCGATAAAAACTCAGACACAGTAAACATTTTAAGAATTTTAAGGGTTATAGAATTTCTTTAAAAAACTAGCAAGATATCTAAGTAAATTTGTACTCATAAAAGTAAAATAAACTCAAAAATACATTCTGCAGTGATACATAAAGTAAATAAAAAATTATTATTGAATGCTTTAAAACAATTCTGCTACAATTATGTGTTAAATTTATATAAATTTCTTAATAATAGACTGTTAGAAGTAATTAAGAATAACGGGAAATCTACACACTGCTGTTTTTGTTGGGAAGTGTGTATACAATAATATTTTACTAATATCCATTTAAAATTTACTTTCTTTTTTAATAAAATGAAATAAAAAGGTTTTCTTAAATGAAAATAATTACCAATTAGTCCTTGATTGTACAATTTACAAATAAATAAAATAAAAATAAAAGCACAACAACTTACAATTTTCGCAATGTCCCCAGATGAGTAGTGCACAAAGTTATGAGTACATTTAAAAGCGCTCTGTTTAGATTCCTTGCATTTGTACCCCGCTAATAGTGAACGGTTGGTCTGCTACAAGCCCTACCTTAACTCTTAACAAGCGGGTGACATAAAAGAGTGCTTTATGCAGAGCTATCGTTGCATGGTATTACAAATAGCAATATACATACATATGTAGCTATACATATAAATCAGCCCATGCAGTGCTTATATATATTTTTATGTAGGTATGTGGATATGGGAAAAATATATGTAGTTATTAATCTGTTAAGTATATTTAACATTATTAATTGATGAATGGTAGAAAAACTAAAATGTAGTTTTCGCTAGAACGTTAATATAAGAAAAAAAATCCATAGATATATTTTATAATGTTTGATATCAGGTTGATGTCTGATATTATTTCGAGATAATAAATGCTATATTATTATAATTTACACCTACGTTAAAGGAGCTTTGATTTGATATGTAGCACGATATATTGAAAAGTTGGTAGCGTATTTGAAAAATAAATATACCATGTGATTCAAAATAATTGTCGTAAGAAAAAAACTGTTTTCCGGAAAAAATTATCTATACTTATTACCAATTTAATGAGCGAGGTTAGCTACATACAAATTTCATACATTAAATGAATTTTTCTTGACATTTAACGACATTGGCGTGCGTGTTGTAGTATCTTTCGATTATTTATCTTATAATTTTTTTCAAATCGTTTATATTTACATCTAATATCACCAACAATAGTATTTCTGAATACTGTAAGAAAATAAGAGAATTTATCTGTGGTAATAGCTCAACAAACAGGTAAAAAATCAATATTAACATTAGGTGAAATAGTTTATTACATTTTATAAATTTATAGGCTTATCATACACTTCAGCGCAATGAGCTGTCAAAAGAAAGTTACATTTTCATCCCTATAAAGTTTCTACGGTACAGGAATTATTACCATTAGATCACGATAGGCGATTGGAATATTGTCATTGGTTTAATAACAATTTAAGGGACGATGACTTGCTAAACAAATCATTTTTCTCGGATGAAGCCTGGTTTTATCTAACAGACTATATCGATTTACAAAACTATTGTATCTGGTCTGCAGAAAATCCACACGAATTTCGAGAAACGCAATTGCATCCTGTAAAAGTTGGAGTTTGGTTAGCTCTGTCCAGGCAACGAATAGTAGGGCCAATTTTCTTCGAGGAAACTGTAACAGCCCAACGTTACCAACAGATGTTGGAATTATTTGTTGCAGAGTTACAAGAAAATGAGCTTGAAGCAGGTTATTTTCAGCACGATAATGCTCCAGCACATACTGCTCGACAAACCTGCCAATATCTTCAGCAGTTTTTTGCTGGCAGGTTCGTTAGAGCACAAATATGGCCACCAAGATCGCCTGATCCAACCCCATTAGATTCTTCATGTTCGGCTATCTAAAAAATAGGATCTATAGAAACCGCATACATACCATAGAAGAACTGAGAGATGCAGTTTTGTCACTTAATAATTATACTAATTGTACGTTATAATTTAAAATAATAAATAAATCTAGTTAAACACCAGTTAGTACTGAATTGTAAAAGCATAATTTAGTAAAGTTAAATTAATTACATTTCATTTTTATAAGCAGTAACACCAATCTATAGTCGTTTATATAATGCGAGTTCCAATATAGGTTACGTTTTCCTTATTTATGACAGATCCGTTTACTTTCTTATGTTCCAACACTGACTTAGTTCAAACCTTCATTACAAACACGCGGCATATACCTACACCCTGTTACTATCTATAGGAACGGAATTGACAATCATTTTGAATCTCTGTGTACAAGGTGTTTGTTTTAGGATGAAATGGAAATTGGAAAATAAAAGATTAATTTTATCGGCGTTTGATTGTGTTAATATACACGAAAGGTTAATTAATTGTAATTAGATTAATTTTGGACTAAGTATCTTTGTTTTAAAACCGTTAATCCATACGAAATATGAGCAAACGAGATAGCAGCATTTATTTTAGGGTTTACACATATCATGGAGAATTGAAATACTTCAAAAATAAATTTTAAGAGCAATTTGAAACATAAAAATTTACAGGAGTTGATATCAAGACCCTTTATAACCGGAAACATTAGATACTTGTGTATACAGGATATTCCAAGGAAGTGGTTCACTAAAAGTTTATGATGTTCTATTGTTTACTTATATTTGAAATTTTGGCACTATTATCTGTTCGATTGGAACTATAAATGTGAAATACTATAACAAAAAGTAATTGTTAAGATATCACTAATTCACTTACCCTAACAATTACCAATGAAGGTGAATCAGATACGGAACAGGTTACAGTTACAGATGTATCTCCATACAACAAACAGCAATTCTAACTGCCTTAAGGAAGATCCCCATGCTCGCGAAAAGCGAAATGCGAATGTTAAGATGAAAATATTTTATCGTGCAAAAAAATTATCAGTACCTACACTGTAAAAAATTACAGTAATTTTGCCATGGTAAATCAGGAATATTACATGTAATAACGTTGTGAATTTACCACAATAAATCATGTAAATTTTGTTTTACATGTTTTTTCTAGGATATTTAACATGGAAAAAGAAATTTCGGTAAAATTTATAGCTTTTTCATGTAAGTTTAAGATGTAACAAAAATTCAAAGGAAAATACAGGAAAAAGCATGTACAATTTTGTTATTTACTCTCAAAATTTACTTAAAAGTGGTAAAATTGACATTTTTTTGGGTTTTAGTGCACTTTAAAAGTAATTTACTAGTGAAGTATTAATTTTGCTGTAAAAATATGGGGATCTTTTATATATTTGTTTTTACTTGAATTTTGGGTATAAAATATAGATATCATGAAAAATACGAAATTCATACGCCGCAATGTGATTGGTTATTGGATTATTTATCTGTGCGCGTAGGTAATTCTATTCGTTTGTCGAACATATTATTGGCTCAATGATATCATGTATACGTCACAAACAATCGTAGGTTTCGCGTAAGCGTGTTCATTCTTGATCCCTGGTTGAGCGATTCAGTGTGACCTATTAGGTGCTATAAAAGAATTAGGTAATTTGCTTGCTCTCTTTATAAAAATACATATGAAATTACTTCAGTGTTTGGTTAAATATAGAGTTCATATAAATATTACATACGAATTTTACAGTACACTTTGAAAAAACACATCAGCATGTTGAAATTTACTAGATGGTAGAAATTTTACCTTATGAAGCAAATTTACCTGTAAAATTGTAGGCAATTTTGTTACCAACGATTTTACATGTAATTTTACTTTTTTTACAGTGTATGCACGCGAATTTCGCCGAACATTTTTCTATTCAAAATAGTAATTTAATCATCCTTACCATAAATCTAATCTTATTAAATAAATTCTACATTAAAGATGATTAGAGAGAAATCGTATGTTATTATAATAACAACATAACCATAACCCACAACCCACAACCCACAACCGTAATCATAATGAAATTACCTGAATAAATATATAAGACTATCCAAATGTGCAATAAGGACAGCATGACAATATTCGCTTAAAGTTAAATTATATTTAATATTTCTGCGACATCGCCAAATCTTAAAATGTTCGCAAAAAATTCGCGCCAATTCGTTTTTAAATATTTTTTACCAATAAGAAATGTTTCGCCGAAAAAAAATCGCTAATTCGCGTGCATAAGCATCTACCTTTAGTATCAATAAATATAATAAAAAAATGAGATTATAAAAATATGTATCATCTATTCCCTTCTACATAAGCAATAAATGTAAAATATCTTTTATAATACTCCTATCAACCTCAACGTTATAACCATGGATCAGCAATGGAAAAAAATAGATCTTAATGATGAAGTAAAGTAACACTGCTTTGATGATTGTCAAACCTACTTGTCATTTTCATAGCCTACTGCAAGAAATTTACTAAAATTTTCATAGCCGAGTAAATAATGGTTAAGAATTGACAAATATTGATATTAGATCATGTTAATCTTAATAATCCTTTCAATAACCAAAAAGGTAAATTTGTTTATTAAATTACGTGCTCAAGGAATGAAACTTACACATTTTTAGTGAGGATAAGGCATCGTTAATTGACGGAAAATTGTCGATTTAAAACAAAAATGCAGAAGGAAAGTTACTAAGCCTTTATTAATCCACTCTCATTTTCTGGACAATGCGCTGCTACGTTTGTCTTATTGTACGTCTAGCTATATAACCGAAAGTTCGATTTGAATACAATAACAACTTGAATGTTGGTGGACGTGGATTACATCTGTGTGTAACTAATGCATAATGTAGGAGTACGTATGTTCAGATCTGCTTTTGTTTAGAACGCGATTTAATTAACTCTTGATGCAAAAAGGGTAACAATCGTAAGAATTACTGCTTGTAAATTATTGCAATAAAAATGTCACTCAATTACTTTGTATTGGTATGTTTTATGGTAAGATGGGATAGATCTAAATCTAAATGATTATATTAGAATGTTTTCTCTTTGCAGTTTTTCCTAATCGTAGTGTTTTTATTTTAGAATTCTTGTTACCAGAATTTATAAAACTAGTTTTAACAGTGAGAAATGAGTATCAATATTGACGTTAATTAAAGTTTTAAAACAACACTAGCGTATATACACTTAAGAGGAAAGCACGATGAAATATTTTTTAAACGATACTATATACTACTGTTATTATTAAGCTGCAATGAACTTCGACAACCCTATTAACAAGGTTAAGGTCTATACATCACGTGTACTTTTGAGTTCCATGGTGAAAGGATATTTTTATGAATAAGAACGTTCCATAGTTACATGATGAGCTGTCACTCTCGGTATACTGCAATATGTATAGATTTGTAGATATTGTATACATATTTACTTACGATTAAAACCTTTCTAATTTAAAAGTAGTTGCCATATTTAAGATATACGCAAATATTTGTATCCGCATAATTATACACGAACTTTTTTTTGTGTTGTTGAAGAGTATTATATGAGATTTTGCTTTTTGGTCTGTACTAATTCAGAAAAAAGAAGAGAAATATTGCTGGCTATTAGTTGTGTTTTATGGTGTGTTATCTTCAAATAAATTAGTGTCAGCGTAGTTAGAATGAACAGATTTGTGGTGATGAAGCTAATGAATATAGTGTGATTTTAGTACGAAAACTTAAAAAAGAAATAAGACCAATTATCAAATGTCAAAATTCAACAATTTAAAAATGTTAGCATTCATGTTTTAAGATGTTTGACTAAAAATTGAAAAATTGAAAAGTTTTGAGAAGTTAAAAAAATTTAAGTAAAAGTAAGTAAGAACTTAGAAAAGCGAATCTCGGTGAATATATTAAAGAATTAGTTTCATAAAGAATGTTTTATCAAACGGGTCCAAGTTTGTATTTCAATAGATGAAACTTGATTTAAAGACATTATAATTTATCTCTGTTCCTTGTATTATTACCACCCAAATTCATATAAATAACAACGCCCTACACTAATTGTTATTAGTTTTTCAGTTACAAGCTACCACCAAAATTTACTACTAGAATAAAATACAACCAACATATATTGCAGTAGTTTAGTGCCAATTATTGTAATAATATCAATGTGATTTTAATAATAAGAGAAGCTATGAATAAAGATTTGAAAATCTATTTGACAAAAACCTACTAAATTCTTTATTTTAATAGTCATATGAAATTTTTTCTTATTACTGAAGTTACAGTGAGTGATGAGAAACGCCAGAAATCGAATGATTGAGGTATGGGCAATGGAGCCGTTACCTTTACCTGAATTTCTAATCATTTCTAATACTAAGAATAAAACTCTAGCTATGTACCTAAAATGGAAATTGGAAATAGCAGTATACACAGAGATTCAAAATGATTGTCAATTCCGCTCCTATAGATAGTAACAGGGTATATGCCGTGTGTTTGTAATGAAGGTTTGAACTAAGTCATGTTGGAACATAAGAAAGTAAACGGATCTGTCATAAATAAGGAAAACGTAACCTATATTTGAACTCGCGTGTTTCTGCTTGTAAAAATGAAATGTAATTAATTTAACTTTACTAAATTATGATTTTACAATTCAGTACTAAACTGGTGTTTAACTAAATTTATTTATTACTTTAAATTATAACATACAATTAGTATAATTATTTAAGTGACAAAACTGCATCTCTCAGTTCTTCATATGGTATGCATGCGGTTTCTATAGATCCTATTTTTAGATACCAAACACGAAGTAATCTAATGGGTTAGATCAGGCGATCTTGGTGGCCATCTTTGTGCTCTAACGAACCTGTCAGCCAAAAAAACTGTTGAAGATATTGGCAGGTTTGTCGAGCAGTATGTGCTGGGAGCATTATCGTGCTGAAAATAACCTGCTTCAAGCTCATTTTCTTGTAACTCTGCAATAAACAATTCCAACATCTGTTGGTAACGTTGGGCTGTTACAGTTTCCTCGAAGAAAATTGGCCCTATTATCGTTGCCTGGACATAGCTAACCAAACTCCAACTTTTACGGGATGCAATTGCGTTTCTCGAAATTCGTGTGGATTTTCTGCAGACCAGATACGATAGTTTTGTGAATTGATATAGCCTGATAGATAAAACCAGGCGTCATACGAGAAAAATGATTTGTTTAGCAAGTCATCGTCCCTTAAATTGTTATTAGACCAATGACAATATACCAATCGCCTATCGTGATCTAATGGTAATAATTCCTGTACCGTAGAAACTTTATAGGGATGAAAATGTAACTTTCTTTTGACAGCTCATTGCGCTGAAGTGTATGATAAGCCTATAAAATTATAAAATGTAATAAACTATTTCACTTAATGTTAATATTGATTTTTTTTACCTGTTTGTTGAGCTAATTACCACAGATAAATTCCCCTTATTTTCTTACAGTATTCAGAAATACGATTGTTGGTGATATTAGCTGTAAATATAAACGATTTGAAAAAAATTATAAGATAAATAATCGAAAGATATTACAACACGCACGTCAATGTCGCTAAATGTCGAGAAAATTCATTTAATGTATGAAATTAGTATGTAGCTAACTTCGCTCATTAAATTGGTAATAAGTATAGAAATTTTTTTCCGGAAAACAGTTTTTTTCTTTCGACAATCATTTTGAATCACATGGTGTATATATATACAGGGTGTTAGGTAAAAATGCGGCGAAAATTCAAGGGGTTATTCCTTGGCCTATTCTAAGAATATTTTGTCCTATGATGATTTTTGAAAAACCCTTTTGTTTCGAAGATACAGGGCGAACAAGATTTGCGACAGTAACAACATTTTATTATCAAAAAGTACATGTAAAGTAGCTCAATCTACAATATATCTTCGAAATGGCTTCCTCCAGCTTGGATACAAGCATTCAATCTTCTCGTCATTGACTGTCGAACCCTTTCAAACACACCAGGGTCGTTTCTAATTGAGTTACGCCCAGCAATTATCCGATTTCGCAAATCGTGCAAATTCTCCACTGGAGTAGCGTAAACTATTTACTTCGAAGATCCCCAGAAGAAATAATCTAGGGGGTTTAAGTCTGGGGATCGAGCAGGCCATGGGTGTGGCCCACCTCGACCAATCCAGCGATCTCCGTATGTTGCTGTTAAAAAATTTACGAACAACGAAACTGAAATGTGGTAGTGCACCATCGTGCATAAACCACATTGCAATTCATGCCACGTATGGTACATCCTCCAGAAACTCAGGCAGCGTTGCTTCCAGAAAGTTGCGGTACACCACGCCAGTAAGTCTTCCTGGTAGAAATACCGGTCCAATTATATATAGTCACCCACAATTCCAACCCAAATATTCAACGAGAACTGATGTTGAAAACGATCTCCAAATACCTCATGCGCATTTTCATCTGCCCACACATGGTTATTATGAAAATTCCTTATTGCATTTCTTGAGAAACTCGCTTCATCGGTAAAAAGAATCTGTGTCAGGAATAGAGGGATGCGAACTAATGTTTACAATATCAATTGACATAATACAATACGTGGAGGAAAATCAGCAGTTAGTAGTGCCTGAACGTGTTGAATGTGTGGATGGAACAAAAATTGCCCTAAGAAATTTTCCAAACTGTCCAATGACTTACATTTAAAGTATTTGCAATTTTTCGCGTAGAACTACCAGGATCTTCCTCTATCATCTCCAGCGCATTCTGTTCCAATTGTGCCGTTCTTGCAGTCATTGATCTTCCTGACCCTCCACCTCGTTTCATTGAGCCTGTTTCACGAAGACGTCAATGAATATTTTCGAAGATTTTTCGGTCGGGGACATTACGGGCAGGAAATCGTTCAATGTACAATCGTCTAGCTTCTGATGAGTTGCCATCAGCAAGTCCATACATGAAATGCATATCAGTCATCTCGGCATTCGTATACATCATGATAGAGGATTTCATTAACTATTAAAGACACGTCAAACAGCCAAACGTCACTCAATCTAAACAAATGTAACCGATGAGACGTATTCAAATGAAATCCACTACTAGATGAAACAGCCGTTTCATGTGATCGAGATCGAAAAAATAACAACGCATTGTAAACAATCTTTTGTACTTGATAAACTCATTGGCGTACACCATACTTTATTTACATAATAACTTCAACGAATAATTGAATATGGTTGTCGCAAATCTTGTTCGCTCTGTATCTTCGAAACAATGGGAGTTTTTCCAAAATCATCATAGGACAAAATATTCTTAGAATAGGCCAAGGAATAACCCCTTGAATTTTTGCCGTATATTTACCTAACACCCTGTGTAACTAATTTCTATCAGCGCATAATATACAATCGCTGATACTTCTCCAGGAATCAAATTAACTATTTGATTATTTTTCCCGATTTCTACAGCTTACGTCAGATAACGACGATTGCGCAAGAGTAATTAAAGTAATCCCCTTCTTAGTTTTCCGACTTTTTGTTACCGTCCAAATCGTGCAGATCTCCATAACATAACATCCAATTTACACACGCCATTATGGTGACATCTAAGCTAAGACGATTATAATATTACTACTATTATTATAACCAAGGATAATCGTTACTATTACAAGACTATTTTTAAATGCGATATGAAGAAACCGCCGGAAAAAAATGTCTCGAAAGACGACCATAGCTATGAAAGCCGATGGTCACGAAAACAAGAGGCGGTTATATTCGAATCCGTGCGGTCACGAGATGAAATAAGCCGGTTTACAGGAAAAGTGATTGCATGTTTTCGTAGTACTTTTACTTATCTAAGGTGTGCGCTCCCTATTTCAAAAACTGCTACGTATTTACGAACGCTGAAAGTACGCATCTATCTATCTATGGCGAGAAGAGATCTTAAGAATTGCGGAAGTGTTTATCGTGGCGGCGAACTGGTGGCCGAAGATCTTTTTTCTCCTGTTACTTTTGTAATTAGTTAGCTTTATTTAGATACAACTGTAGTACTGCGTAGAGAGATTGAGACTGCACAGAGAATATCTATGTTATTAACAGAAAGTATTCGTTTTTGTTAAGCTTCATGAAGTAATGAAACATTTTTAAAATCTTGTTCAAACTGCAACAAATTGCTGCAATTTCTTTGCAAGTCAGAAACTAGCTTAAGTCTTGAAATAACACCAAAAGATCGACACACATTGAGAAAAAAAAATGTAATAATCATAAATAAAAATACAATTATCGTAAGTAAAAAGTTCCGCTGGATAGGGGACAAAAGTACAGATTACTTAGCACTAGTAAAAAAGAGACCCTAAACACTGATACTAAGAACAAGCAACCTAAGTTACTTACGGTCTGCTTCATAGCGGTAGCTTATGAAGTTACTTATGATAATTAAACTGAAGTAGTTAAGCCAAAGAATATATGTAGTTGCAGTAAGCAAAGATTTGCCCTTGTCAAGTAGTAGGTGTATTGTTATCAGTGAACTATTCTATAACAGCTGTCACACCTTCATAATCAATACAAGCTATTTAGATTACTTGTGATAAGGAAAGAATATCATTAATGCACGCTCACTAAATACCAGATATACAGGGTGTATCAGATATAGAGGTAAATATAATAATATGTAGCAGCTGTAATCATTTACGATCAAAAAGTCTTAACACACAGGGGGTCTATCTGAAAGCATTAACGAGAAAAAAAATATTTTATAAATGCCGCGGGCTAGAGCCGCACCTGTGCCCAACCTAAATGAGTCCCGAGTATACCCCCACATACCACTATCATTCAGCCATTACCGCTGTTAGTTTTGTGTGGATCGTCGCTTGGAGTGCAAGCCACTTCGAACATTTTATTTAAATTCTTCCCGTCTCGAAAAAACGATCTTTTTCAGGACCATCATGATTTCATATAAAGAAAACCGAAGCTTGATGCATCGGCAAAAGCGCGGGAATGTATAGATTCATTTTCGCGCGACATCATAGTAAAAAGGCGTGTTGGCAAACTTTCTGTATCTACATTTATTTCTGTGTAATTCGATTCAATTCATTTTGCGTTATATGATTAAAAATCCAAAAGAAATAACTCAGATTCATGTGGTACCGTTTTTAACAACTAACTCTTGATTCGACAAAGCAAAAGAAAAATATTTACGTTTTTTGTAACTACTGAAGTCGCATATCCGGTGAAACTCGAACGTCTTATCAGGATATTAAAAATAATACTTTGTAAACTTACGTAGAATGCTCTTAATAAAAAAGGAATGTTTATTTTATAAAAAGAAGAAATTTAAAATGCCTCAGTTTTGCTACTTTTACAAGGGTCTTTATTTATTCAGAATGACGTTAAATGAACTTACGGCATACCATTAAGAATAATACTAAATGAGTGCAATATATTTATACATAATACCATGTTTAGCGGGTGCTTAATATGACGTTTCCTATCAGGCCCGTACTAAAGAATTTTTGCCTCTAAATTTTACTTTTTCTTTATTCTCTAATGATGAAATCCGGTTTCGGCGGGTTTGTGTTTTATATGTCGTGTAGTTAACACCCAAGCAAAATTTACTTTTTTATTTGATACACCCTGTATAGAAGGTAATGGTTTGCTATAAATATACAATATACTTACCTAAAAATTTGTTGTTCAACTATAGGTAGTATAGGAAACGAGGAAGTTTAGTGAATATTTATTTGTAGCTTATACTGTGTACTCTGTGTGAATAACTGATAAAGTACAAAAAAAAATTCCACAAATCTTCGATTATTTATGCAACAGCAACTATAAGTACTACGTACCGAGCAATGCGTAATTCAAAATTGTTTGTAAATAATTTTTAATTACTATTCAGTGTGTTGTAGCTTCGATTGCATTAATAATTGAAGATTAAATTCGCGTTTATTTTGCTAAAGATGGTGCATAATACTTATTACTTAAGAAAAAAAAAGCAGTATTATTAGTAATAGTTTTTATTTGTATAGGACAACACAGTGACTACCTGATATGAATGAAAGATATTGGTTTCACTTTAATAACAGTTTTTTTAAACAATTTGCAACGTAATGACTGTTAAAATATATTCTTTAATAATGAAAAAATGAACAAAGCAATAATAAAAGATAAGGTAAATGGGGCCCCCTTGAAACGTTATTTTGTTATTGAAATTATTGAAATCTAAACAAAGGACAAAGAGAAATATGGCTTTGAAGTTAGAACTAATAACAAACAAAGAAGTAATATACCTAGGAGGTAAACTTGCGGTTTCTGTTGGTTCTTTGCACTGGGCGTTGTCTCGGCGAGTTGATCCTCTGTCGGCGTACGTGGCGGTTATGTCTGGTGATCGCATCGAAAACGGCTACTTCGTCGGGGTATCCCCAACTGCAGGTGGCACTTGGACTGTCACTCAGCTAGCGACGGCATCCACACTTTAACTTCACCAGCAGGCGCAGATATCATCACAATGATGGGGAATTCAAATATCCCACCATGTGGTTTAAAACTGCAATCTTGAAACATCCGATTGCTTATAGGCTCGGTATTTCTTCTTTCGCTGGGATTCTTTATACGGATGGGGCCTTGAGTTAACCCACCCGGTATTTTTAAAATATTTGCGTTCCAACGGGCCTACAATGGCCGTACTCCTTGGCCATCCTTTTTCGACGACCTTTTCCCACGTCCGTAACTTTTACTTGACGCCAGCACGCGCCTGCGCGCGTAGCTATCTCGGGAACTATTTCATTACTCCCCGCATTAGCCATCAGGAATAAGTAAACAATCACGGGGTGGCAGCATAACTCAATAATCATAGTAGTGGCAAGTTGTACCTATTTAAGAATACATGAGTTTAATGCGATCAGCATTGTTGTTACTTCTACTAACCATGTTGCTGTAGTTAGATACAGTACCAGTAGTCATAAGTAATACGTTACTTACCACAAATTTGTCAGGCACTCTGTGAAAAAGCCGTTATTAAAAGCACTATTTACAGTAACAACTTGCATTCAGGAAACTGGATTTAGTTGCAGGTATTAATTAACGAGAATAGTTATCTATTGTAAATATTTTTTTATCAAGTAAACACTTAACTTAGCCCATTTTTCTCAGTGCACTATACACAGCTTAAATAGTAAAGACAACCTCATTAAGTCCTTTGTTATTTTGTGGTTCGTTTCCAATGATCTCGAAGCCTAGCTGCCATCTTGTAAAGCTGTTGCCGGGAATTTTTAAACGTGTGGAGCAAAATATATTTTAACAAATTTATGTGTTTTTACTCTGTATAGTATTTTTCAAAATCATGCAACATCTCTTCTTGCATTCATTTGTAATAATACTTGAAGTACTTATTGTTACTATTTCCTTATTATGAGTAAAGTTCATGTAAAGATATAGACAATAGTTATTAGATATTAGTAAGCTATGAGTTTTATTACATATTAACAAGTGAACGCCTTGTTTACATCGTTTGATATTTAACAAAAAACACTTCTACGAAAACTTTTGTTGCACATTACATGAATATATGGATAAATTTTAGGATGCGTTTGTTTTAATATAATATAATTTAATAACTTTGTTTGCAAATAAATTAACAAATAACATGAACAATGGGTTCGTTTGTTACTGTGTAATTTAAGGTGAATGTTGCGCACAATTAAATGAATTTTACTTATAATAAGGAAACTAGTCACAATAAGTACTTCAATTATTATTACAAACGAATGTAAGAAAAGTTGACGCATCATTTTGAAACATACTAATATACAGAGTATTCCGAATAACTTGCTTACGGTGGGAACTTTGGCATATTTCTGCCGGTTATGTGAAATAAGTGTGAATATTTCAAAAACTATCAGAAATAGGTACACTAAACTTTAATACTAATCGCTGTAAAATCTTGCGCTACATTCAATGCCGCACTGAAAAATACCACGTTGCATTTGAGAAAGAAAAGTTTCTTTCACTTCAAAGATAGCCATAATGGACGTGCGTTTCTGAACACTTTGTATATGATGTTGCAGTTACTGCTGTGGTTGTCAATACCTATGACCGTGTACTTGCATCCACAACAGTATAATATCTTAATATCTAATAGTCTATGAGATATTTTAATTTTTTTTTTAACAGTGCAAACGTCAAATTTGACATTAAAAAGAGAAAATTAGAATAATAAAGCAGTTGTTGCGGCAGCAGCAGACGGTCATAATGACGTAAAATCATATTTTATATTCGTTTATATTAACTAACAATTCTGTGGTGAACAGAAATAAGAGTGGGTGAGCCTACTTTAATAACACGAAAAGTATGAGCAATATAAAAAATGGAATAAATAGTAGCAAAAGTAGAAATATGTTCTTTCCAATCCTTTTATTATTAAAAATTATTGTCGACCGGTTTCGGCTTATGCCATCCTCTGGACACAATACGTCATATATAGCAGTAGTAGTCACAAACATTTACAATAAAACAAATAAAATAAAATTAGACAATGCATTTTATTTTCTACAATTCTTATTGACGTATTATGTCCAGAGGATGGTCGAAACCGATCGACAATAATTTTTAATAATAAAAGGATTGGAAAGAACACATTTTCTAGTTTTGCTACTGTTTATTCCATAATACCACCAATCCAAAACTTCCAATAACAATATAAAGAATATTTCTGGGTTATCGACAATGGGGAAACTAAAAACCGAAAAAAAAATGACAGCAAGGTACGAGGGGAGGTCCAAAAGTTCGTGGAATGAAAGGGTTTTAAATAAAATAAAACAATAAATCCATTTTTCCTTTTCAATATAATCACCCTTAAGCACAATACATTTATTAGATCTATTAATTAATTTTCTAAACCATCATAAAAATATTTTTTATCTTTCGCCTCAAAATGGGCTAAAATTGCCTCCTTTACCTCATTGTCGTCGGAAAATTTTCTTCCCCGTAAGTGTTTTTTTTAATTGGGGAACAATAAAAATCACTAGGGGCCAGGTCTGGACTGTAGGGTGGATGGACTATTGATTGAAAGCCATGCTGTGCAGAGCAGCCATGCAACTCTGCTCTTGTGAACCGGCGCATTGTCTTGCAAGAGGAACACACCCTTGGTCAATTTTCCTGACGTTTTTCCTTGATGGCCTCCTTTAATTTTCCTAATATCGCTGCGTAATATTCTCCGGTTATGCTCTTCCTTTTCTTTGTAATCAATCAATAATATCCCTTCACAATCCCAAAAACATTAGTTTCTTTGGCGGGGTGTCCTCTTTTATGCATTGGCATGGACTTCCGTTTGGACTCAGGCTCAAAGTGATGAACCCATGTTTCATCTCCGGTAACAATCCGCTCCAAAATGTGTGCAGGTTCGTCTCCACACAGCTCCAAAATTGTTCGGACGCATCGGCGCGCTGTTGTTTCTGAAGTGGCGTGAGCATTCTCGTACCCATCTTGCACTGACTTTTGTCATACCCAGGTGGTCATGTAGGATTGAAATGCAAAATGGTGGTATCTGATACTCCAACTAATGCAGATAATTGTTTTTTCTTCAAACGGGTATCTTCCAGTACAAGTTCTTCCACTTTTTCGACGATGTTTGATGTGGTGGCCTCAACTGGCCGTCTGAGCGGGGGTCTTCTTCAATCGACTCCCGGCCCTGTTTAAAAAGATCATGCCACTTATAAATCATTGATTTACTAGGGCACTGTTCCCCATAAACGGTTTCCATTTCATTCAATATGGTTTGAGCGTTCTTTCCTTGCTTGGTAAGGAATTTTATTACAGCTCGGTGTTCAATTTTCTCCATAGTTTCAGTTTTCTTCCGGATTGGCTTGTTTAGCAGGCAACTATTCGTAAACGACTGACGCAATAGGGCTGCAGCTTAACCTATATACTAATGATGAGTCCCCAATCAGAATGACACATAGCGAGCGCACCTATCCGCATTCCATCCCCTCGATTCCACGAACTTTTGGACCTCCCCTCGCAGTTCCTGAAAAGAGGCCCTTGAAAGCCATGATACCGGTTGGATGTATGTCTAAGACAAAAGATATTCATAAAAACGATAGATGTATTATATGATAAAATAATCACATAGGATGTAAACTTAAACGTACCAGCACGCCTAAAATGGGATCGAAACCACAACTTGTTGCCTAGTCAACACCTGATGCAAATTCCAACTTAAATAAAGCACTTCTAACCCCTACACATTTACAGTAAAGAAGATTTGAAGTTCCTCTATGGCCATTGGCGCGGACCAGTATAGGAAGTGAGAGTATCCACGACATAAACACGAAGAATCGTTCAAGTTCAACATCTAACTTGTCATACTGCAATTCCAAAAATGGAAGCACTTTAGATTCTAGTCATACTTTATCTAGAAGACATTCAGCCGATGATCTTAAAATATCCAACGAAGTTTGCAAGTTTAGACGTAGCAACACTATTGATAAAGACATTGGAATGGCAAAAACTTTAAATCGCACATTTTGACAAAATTACGAATATCCATAACCCTAATATCAATCGATGTAGAATTTTGCGCTGCATTCAATGCTGTAGTAAAAAATACCATGTTCCATTTGAAAGAAAAAAGTTTTGTTAGCTTAAAGGTATCCACATTGGAGACGCGTTTTTGAACACCCTGTATGTGATTCAGTGATTATTGCTGTAACACCTTATACATACGTCCTTGTATTTACATCGACTTTAGTAGAACCACTAAATATCTGCTATCTCATGAAATATTTGATTTTATTTGAAAGAGTGCAAAAGTCAAAAAATCAACGAAAATAAAAATATCTCAAAAACGGTCTAGTTTAGGGATAGGGAACCTTCATATAAACTAGTTGCAAATGACTCGCCAAATTCATTCATTAAATTAAAATTTATTCAAAATTATACCATTCCATTTAAAATAAGAAAGTTGATATCGACACCCTGTATACTAGAATTGTTATAAGGCTGAAAATATTTTCCTTACACAGATAATGGTCGGCCATGACTAGTTTGCAAGCTTCAAAATTCAATTTTCTGCTAGAAGTTCAAACACCCTGTATTTATCATTTAATTTCCATAATTTTTACCGTAAGGAAGATATGAATGGTAGTTCATTTCGAAATATTGCAGTTATTAATTTGCGCGCGATGTCATCCTAGAATAATACTACCCTTCATTATTATATTTACTAAATATTAAATATTCTTTTCTCACAATTTTTAATTTTTATTGCAGAGAGCTGTTTAAACCCAAGTCAATATACGACGGCCATCTACATGCTTCTACTTTCAATAGCCGATCTTTGATGGCCGTCTGACTCATAAGCTTGTTTTAGATTTCCCTAGTATGGTGGTGGGAGACAGTCGTCAATCTCCTGTTGCAGTTCATCACTTGCTAATTCTTGAAATTCGATTACAAAAAATAGATTCATTCTGAAATCTGAAGAAACTGCGACCATCGTTAATATCAGAATTTATCTTGCAAGAGCGAATGGCACAATACCATGGTGCCTATTAGCGCCTTCTCTCACGGTTATTACACTCTAACATAACAAATATACAGTAAGTATGTATAAGTTATGGGTAGTAATCTTACCTTTTACACAAACATGCGCCTTATCGGAGTTCATTAATTGTTTTTAAAATTACAGGGGTAATTTAAAACTAATAAAATACGTAAAATAAATAAAACAAGTAAATCGTGTAGGGTGTAGATTTAAAAAGAGGAGTAAACAGTAAACTAAGGCATGTAGGTACCACTGTAAACAAAAACAAACAAGTGAAGTTAGATGTAGAAATTGAAACCGCCATGACTCATCCATTGTGCTTAGTGTTTATACTCTGTACAGGATAAACAAAAATCATGACAAAACAGTTAAATGAAAATCTCATCAAGTTACGCTTACTAATAGGTACCTCATATACCAGTTAAAACACGAAGTTCTGTGACAAGACACGATTTATGTTTCTACCTTTTTTTTCCAACTTATATTACATTATATATTAAATTATCTGAAGGATAACAGAGAAAGTGCTGCTAATATATTCAGTTTAAGTTACATACCTATATATAATTTTTTTTCTAACAAGTACTGCTTTCTTTTGAGATCCTGTTTGCTAGATTTAAGTTCTCCAGATTTATTCAGAGTTTGGTAAAGTATACAAGAAAGAGATTCCAAATCGGAACGACAGACGAAAGTAGTTTTCGCACGAATAAAAATGCTTAATTGCTGTAAATTATAGGTTGTAAATCAAATATTTGTCGTGTATTTTATTTTTATAAACATCTTATTCACGATGATGCAAGTCGTGGTTGTTGAACAATAGTTGTGATGATTTATTCCAGTATAATTTCTACAAAAAGGAAGTAAGTTTATACAATGTAAAATATTTTAATCTTTCCAATATCTAGTGACTTTATTTTCATTCTTTTATTGGCGACATCTATGATGTAATAGTAAAATTAGTTTAGTGTTAGGGTGATTGTAATTACAGTTCTCTGTTAAAACGTTAATTACATTATTAAACTAATTTATAAATTAGGACGGGTGAATTGTAGATGGCGCTTATATGTAAAATAATTATGTTTAATAATCAATAATTGAAATAATTACAATTATTTGCGCTATTTGCCTATCTATGATTGTATGGTAAAATTAAAAATACGTGGCAACTAAAAAGTTACAACGACATAATATCCTTGTTTATATAGTCAATTATTCAACCGATTGGAGTACCAATTTATATTGTATTTGGAAGAACCTTTGGGTGTCTCTAATAGACAAGGACATTGACTATGACAAGGATAATAGTACCCCGAATCCAAAAAAACAACGAAATCTGTATCTCTATACATTGCCTACTTGTTGACGGTAAATATATATAATTGCTTACTTCTAGCTGTAGATTCTATACATGTTTTTCTAATTTCGGCAAGAATCCGGCCGCAGATGCGGGTGCACTGCATAATGGCATCTGGAAATATATTCCAACATATACATTTTTATTTATTGCACCACGTTACAATTAAGTCTAATCAATGTGTGGTGAAATACGTTACAGAAAAAATCTATGTACTTAAAGATAAACATCTGGAGTAAACAAGAATCAAATTTTAAAATTTATTTTTATATATTATCAACATCTATGCTTTAGTAGTTGAACAAAATGAGAGATATAGCTATTGAAATTACAGTTTCCTATTAAGCGGTTTGTTACTGTGCTAAATTAATTAGAAGAATTGATGCTACTCACATACAGATGGCGCTACTTTCTGACAGATCCTTTCTTTTGAATTAATTCCTCTATAAAAAAACCATTTACAACACTTATTATGTATGTAAATATACAACGCAATCAATAAGCTACCATTATTAAATTGTTTTTTAATCGGCAATAAATCAATTTAATCTGGAAATTAAGTGTACACAACACAGATTCGATATATAATTCAATGCGACCTAAGTACTCTACATACCTAATAACCAATTGAGGAATGAATCAAATGAATTATTGATGGATACCATTGTAGCTATTAAGTGTATTTTGCATTTAATGACTATTTAAGATAAGTGGAGTAAATACTTTTGTATTGTCGTGTATAAATAAAGTTGCATATTAGAAAGATAGTATGTTACAGCATACTTTATAAATTGAATACTAGAATGTATATTTGAAACTTGAAGCCTATAAATTCTAGATTTTTTTTTTGTTGAGCGTTGTTAGAGATACAGGTAATATAGGTAATGAATGTACACTCATTTGAAACCCTAATTTTATCCTGTATATTATTTCAAAGAGTTGGATACGTATTAATCATTTGTAAATAGTTTTATTTATTTATTTGGTTAAAATTAATTTTATGAGCAGTATCCGTAACCTATTAAATAAAGCATTTCTTTCATATTCTCCATTCAGACATCATCTTTAAATTTAATAGCTATAAAATGAAATATACTTGAAATAATTTAAATTTATAAACATACAAAAGTGGTTAATGATAAAACAGACATATTACAATATACAATACTTCACAACCTTGTCATAACCTTGCAGCAAGCTTACACCCTTATCCATGACAAGCTTACCGACAAGCTTTTTCCCTTGTCGGGACAACCTTAAAAAAAGCTTGTGTAAACCTTAAATTGCTATCTGTTGTTGACTTCAATGACTCTTTCTGATCATTGTGACATTCAGATAATCAATTGCTGCGTATACTCTGGCTAATTTGCTGCCATGCTCAGGAATTCGTTGTCTAAATTGATTCACACATCTTGTGATCGAAAATCGTGCTTACATACACAGAGATTCAAAATGATTGTCAATTCCGCTCCTATAGATAGTAACAGGGTGTAGGTATATGCCGCGTGTTTGTAATGAAGGTTTGAACTAAGTCAGTGTTGGAACATAAGAAAGTAAACGGATCTGTCATAAATAAGGAAAACGTAACCTATATTTGAACTCGCATTATATAAACGACTATGGATTGGTGTTTCTGCTTGTAAAAATGAAATGTAATTAATTTAACTTTACTAAATTATGATTTTACAATTCAGTACTAACTGGTGTTTAATTAAATTTATTTATTACTTTAAATTATAACATACAATTAGTATAATTATTAAGTGACAAAACTGCATCTCTCAGTTCTCTATGCATGCGGTTTCTATAGATCTTATTTTTTAGATAGCGGAACATGAAGTAATCTAATGGGGTTAGATCAGGCGATCTTGGTGGCCATCTTTGTGCTCTAACGAATCTGTCAGCAAAAACTGTTGAAGATATTGGCAGGTTTGTCGAGCAGTATGTGCTGGAGCATTATCGTGCTGAAAATACCTGCTTCAAGCTCATTTTCTTGTAACTCTGCAATAAAACAATTCCAACATCTGTTGGAACGTTGGGCTGTTACAGTTTCCTCGAAGAAAATTGGCCCTATTATTCGTTTGCCTGGACATAGCTAACCAAACTCTAACTTTTACCGGATGCATTTGCATTTCTCGAAATTCATGTGGATTTTCTGCCAGACCAGATACAATAGTTTTGTAATTGATATAGTCTGTTAGATAAAACTAGGCTTCATCCGAGAAAAATGATTTGTTTAGCAAGTCATCGTCCTTAAATAGTTATAAAACCAATGACAATATTCCAATCGCCTATCGTGATCTTTCCTGTACCGTAGAAACTTTATAGGGATGAAAATAACTTTCTTTTGACAGCTCATTGCGCTGAAGTGTATGATAAGCCTATAAAATTATAAAATGTAATAAAGTATTTCACTTAATGTTAATATTGATTTTTACCTGTTTGTTGAGCTATTACACAGATAAATTCCCTTATTTTCTTACAATATTCAGAAATACTATTGTTGGTGATATTAAATGTAAATATAAACGATTTGAAAAAAATTACAAGATAAATAATCGAAAGTTACTACAACACGCACGCCAATGTCGCTAAATGTCAAGAAAATTCATTTAATATATGAAATTTGTATGTAGCTTACTTCGCTCATTAAATTAGTAATAAGTATAGATAATTTTTTCCGGAAAACAGTTTTTTTCTTACGACAATCATTTTGAATCACATGGTATATCATTGATAAGTTTTGCGCACAGGTTTTCGATGGGATTAAGATCGGGATTCTTTGAGTGCCATTGTAGAAGTTGTTACCTAGCAGCATGGACTTTTGTTAAAAATGATCGTAAATATTTTCTCGAAAATAAAAAGAGTAAAAACTACCAAGATATCGGATGGCTAATTTGCCAGAAAACTATAAAAAATTAGGATGCAGAATGTCGTTCAAAGTTAATTTTTTTGCATTTACATTTGGATTTCTTTCCTGCTACTTTAGGAAAGATAGATGTGTGATGAACAGGGGAAAAATTCCAGCAAGATTTTAGAGAAATGATGAATGAATCAGGGTAGCTGGAATCCCATCATGATGGAAGATTTTTGCTGGTTTCTTATTAGAGAAGACAACAGCCAACATAAAAGGAAGAAATAGCTCTATTTATGTGAAACTTTGAAATACCTATCAGCAATTTTATTCGAATAAATCTTTGTCAAACTCTGAATCGTTGTTAAGAACGACTGTAAAAAATACAGAAGACCTTTTATATAGGAAGTCTCCTAACCATTTAAATTTAAAAAAGCAAATTGTGAATGAACATTCCTTCTTCTTACTATTCCCACTTTTACGTCACATCAAACCTAATTTATGGTAACGATTCGCTGAAACTTACCTGTTCGTTTGTCACGAAGGGGTGGAAACGAATCCTCGGCGCATAACTAATATGGGAATGTCAAGCAGTCTCGAAACGTGACGATCATTCTAATCGGAGAGATTTAAGGAGGCGACAGTGACGTTGGCGGACGTACACAAAATACATTAAACCTTTTCAATCTCCACTGAAATTACGCGGGCACCCACGGGACATCGAGTAGTTTAACGTTTTGTTTGTTTGACGCTCTCGATTCTCTCTGGAATTACCGAATTCTTTCATTCATCAGGACGTGCTCGGTCGGTAATAGTTTTGAGTTAAGCGTTTGGAGCGTTTTAGAGTAAAGGGTGTTTTATAATGTTATACAATCTTGTGTAACATCGAATAGAGGTTATACACTGAGAACGATAAGTAGCCGACAGAAATGCACTGTAAAGCACCGCTCTATATCCTTAAAGACATAGGAAAACCTTAAATACTTACATAGAATGTCATGAATGTCAAAAATAAGTGATTTTTTAAGGATTGCAAGACGTGCGTTTGTATTTTAATTGGACGTCCTTCAGCAAGTTGTACAAAAAAAAACGACTTACTGATGTACTTCATTTTTGTGTTATACGATGACGAATACCTTAAACAATTCAACATTTGGGTTTCATATTTGTGAGTAAAACCAATTCAAAAATTGATAAATTTCAAATAATGCCCTAAGACGTCACAACTGTTTTGGCCAAAAGAAAAACTGATGATTTTGTGTTCGCCCAGTATCACGTATGTTAGGTACCATTTAATGGTTTTTGGTTAATGTTTAAGTAATATTTGGTATGATAATTTAATAATTGGGGGATATTACAATACCTTGGGCAATTATTAACTATAGTGAAACAGTTTGTAAAAATGCTGACATTTTATAAGCATGATTCTGTCAATTAGAATGAATAATTGCGACGCAAGCGTAGCGATTAGCGTGGTAGTGGTGTTGTGTCGTTGACAATGAATTTTGAAAAGAACTATTTATACAAATTCACTTGAAAGCGACATAAAGATTAAAAGATTAAAAGAAAACAAATCCGTTTTATTACTAATATAATGCATATTTCACGTCAAATATCCAAACGAGCGCCATTACAGATTCAAACTTCAGTTACCCAAAGTGTAAGAATTCGAAATTCCATCCTTGATAATTGCAAGTATGTAGATTTATTTTCTTATGCGTAGTTGATAAGTACCGTGGCTTTTGCAAAACAAGCGTTGCCCACCACAGACAACAAGCGTTCTTTGTTTTAAGGCCGCGTAATTAAATACATGGTAATACTTTGTATTTTACATCTAATTACTTTGTCAATGATGTTTTCTCCCAACCTTGGTTTAATTGTATATTACAAGACACCCGTCGCCAATTCCACGTTATGCATCAGTAGGGTCGCTGAAGTCCAAAAAAATAACGCCTTCGGTCATACTTGCGACCTTGCTGTGAAAGAGAGGACGACTAGTTATCGGTGCAAAATGACGTCACACTTGAGTATTATAAAAACCCTTACATAGGCGGGTTCGAATTAATTAGTTCGCGATCCTTCAACTAGCTTCAGGAATAAGCCGCGTTCTTCTCGTCGAGTGTCTCTAAATCTAAAAAATAAAACTTCTCATCTTAGTTTTTGCAATCAAAAAACGCTTAAAATTCGAGGAACAGGAAGCACAAGCTTTCCTCGAAAGGTGTTTTGATTTGTGATTAAATTCATGAAAATTACCCTCTTTTTTAGTTTGCTTTGGCTTAAAAGATTGGGGGGTTTTTGATGTGGTTGTGCAAGTTTTGTGCGCCTAAAAATTTGGATTACGTGAAAACTATTTTCCCCACATCGGCCGGTAAGCATGTTTAAAAATTCTGCTTAAGCTAACCATTGCAAAAATACAAAATCGAGACTCGTTCGCTCTCTCTCTCCTCTCTCCTCGTAATTAAGTTATGATAAATTATTCATTAAGATAAATTTGTGTTTTGGTTTACTTTTTTTTTGTTGTTCACTTGATACCCCATTTAATTTTATATATAATATAAAATCTTTAATATATAAGTCGGTCTTTTTCAATTTCGTCATTCTAAAGAAGTTCAGTATGAACCCTTAGTGAAGTCCCGAGAGGAAGTCAGGCTAGTAAGAGAAAGCCGACGAGAAGGGTAAGTCGACAATCTTTAGGTAAACTAACGGCCCTGCTCCGACTGACGGAGGAAAACACAGTTCGGAACAATCTTTGGCTAAAATTCTACTAAACCATTCGCTACGAAACAAAAAAGTTTGTTTCCAGCAGTGAGCTCGCCGGTCAAAAGAGTAGGTGTGGGTAATCTGTGAGACGAGTTTGGCATTGTCTTATTTGAATTTGGGCTGGCCATACCCGACAGATTCCAGATAGGTAAACAGCCCATTTATCCGTTCTCGGTTACACAAGGAATATAAATATAAAATGTCAAAACTAAAGAACCTGAAATATTTGTTGTAATGAAACGCTGTCAAGGATATTATGAATAAATTAATTACAAGAAAAAGTTGTAACTCCTGCCAATTCAGTATTGATAAATTAACGTTATTTTTAACGCGAATAACAGTCACATAGAAGATGTGTGTTAGGTTATGTTGAATGTATGGTCGGTGCTGTGAAGTAAAAACCGGTTAAAATTAATAAGTGAAGTGTTTTTCTTTATTAACATCTTCCGAGGCAACACAAAGAGAGACAGAGTTCGAAATGAGGTAGTAAGAACTAAGAACAGATTTAAAATCGATCCAAAGCACTACAGAGAAACAACTAACGTGATTTGGACACTTAGCACAGAGGAAGATAATAATAAGGAAATCATGTTAAAGTTAAAGTGGAACAACGTTATGGGTTAGTGTTTGGAGAAGAGAGGCTTAGATTGGAACAGCAGAAAAGTGCTACCAAGGAACAGGAAAACATTGAGCAAAATATATCAGTGAAAGTATATATATATTAAACATCATACATCTTGGGGTACATACAAGGCTATCATATACGTCACCTCCCTTTTAAATGCTAGCACCCCTACATAGTCAAAATTAATAATAAAAAACTCTGTGTTTTTTTTGTGTTAATTGAAAACAAGTTTGTAGAATAATATAAATATATATCCCAGTAAACACATTTATATCTCAGACACGTAACAAATACGTATCCTCTGATCTATCTATTTTCTCAGACACATAACATGTAAGGCACAGGTAAGCTTCAATGGGTGCGTAATGTCCGCATCAAGCATCTCTCTTTGATATGTCTCTGAGACATCACATAGATATGTTTCTGATATATGAACACTGTTCTATTTCAGAGCGGTTATTATGTTCTCTCTATGATACATAACATTTTTTTAAGGTCGTTTTACAGCTAGCTATTTATTGCGCAATTTTTTGGCCAATTTAAAATTATTACGTGTATAATACGTATTAAATCCGTGTTATACACGTAACAATTTTAAATTGGCCAATAAATTGCGCAATAAATAGCTAGCTGTAAAACGACCTTTAGGAATAGGTAAAAATCATTTTCGGAACTACATTAAGTTATATATTTATCTATTAGTAAATATATATAAATATTATTGGGATTTACAAGGTATATAATGAGATCACTTGCCGCTCCGTCCGTGTGTTCGTTATAATCCTTGAATTATGACGTCACAACTCCTAAAAATGGAAATATAATGGTGAATAATTCCTGAACAAATAAATGTGAGGTTAGAGCAAACATTTTCAAAAACATCGTCCGCCTTTATAAATAGTAACATAGATTCAAAAACGTTATTTTTTAAAGTAAAAATATACTTACGTTTAATACCAGTTGGCACCCCGTTGTTAAATGCGTTCCAGTGCTTCAAATTTATTATAGTTTAAGTTAAACCAGTAAATATACACACGCCATTGGCACAGTCGCTCAGAAATTTCAAACTGCGGGAAACACAAAGATATGTCACGAATAGTTCTTGAACAGCACCAGATCAAGGATAAGTGATGTATTATTAGGTACATATCAGATACATCACTATAATGTATCTAGCGCCACGTATGGTAGTTCAGTTCAGATAACATTTAGGATACATAATTTATGTAACATTTCCGTATCTAAGTTACATAGCACTGTTCCTTAAATGATACTTAGGAAAGATGTAACAGACACATGTGTGTTTACTGAGATATTTATGACAGATGTTGGGAATACTTTTACGTGAAGTTCCATATCTTTGTTTAATAATGGTTTCTTCTTGAATTTTTAGTAAATTCACTTGCAAATGCCTTATATTTACTAGATCATTATTTACTTCCGGAATTATTCGGCTTACAACAGATTGTTCTATCGCCACCTAAAAATTTTGTCCCACACACTTCTGGTAACTACTGTGTGAGTAAAAATAGTTAAATCCTTAACCAATATACTTTGAAAATATAGTGTTTCCATATTTGAACAGATATTCTACTTTTAAGTGCTATTGGTGTTTGTCTTTATTGCTGTATGAACGGTTCTATTTGTTATGTGAGCACCGTATTATAGCAATCTACCTATAAATAATTTTATGAAAATGTCAAGAAGCAGTTCAAATGATTTTGCAAGTCAGGTCCAGATTTATTTCAATTGCAGAATTATTCCTACAAAAACACAAATAATCTTTTTATGTAATATACCTTTTGATTGGCTATTTTACAGTTAGTGTTATCATTAACAGTTAAAAGTTGCTCTAATAAACCAACACCAAACAAATTGTTGAAATCATTACTCATTTTCAAAAATCAACTCGTTTCTATTGACAATTCAATAAACTTTAACCTCACTTTTGCTTATAAAGTTGCTGTTATTCGCATAACTGCAAGGGATCGCAGCGCGTTATTTACAGCATACCATTTCTAACAGAAATAACGTAAAATACGTTATACACAGAGATTCAAAATGATTGTCAATTCCGCTCCTATAGATAGTAACAGGGTGTAGGTATATGCCGCGTGTTTGTAATGAAGGTTTGAACTAAGTCAGTGTTGGAGCACAAGAAAGTAAACGGATCTGTCATAAATAAGGAAAACGTAACCTATATTTGAACTCGCATTATATAAACGACTATATATGGATTGGTGTTTCTGCTTCTAAAAATGAAATGTAATTAATTTAACTTTACTAAATTATGATTTTACAATTCAGTACTAACTGGTGTTTAACTAAATTTATTTATTACTTTTAAATTATAACACACAATTAGTATAATTATTAAGTGACAAAACTGCATCTCTCAGTTCGTATGGTATGTATGCGGTTTTCTATAGATCTTATTTTTTAGATAGCCGAACATGAAGTAATCTAATGGGGTTAGATCAGGCGATCTTGTGGCCATCTTTGTGCTCTAACGAACCTGTCAGCAAAAAACTGTTGAAGATATTGGCAGGTTTGTCGAGCAGTATGTGCTGGAGGCATTATCGTGCTGAAAATAACCTGCTTCAAGCTCATTTTCTTGTAACTCTGCAATAAAAATTCCAACATCTGTTGGTAACGTTGGGCTGTTACAGTTTCCTCAAAGAAATTCGCCTATTATTCGTTGCCTGGACATAGCTAACCAAACTCCAACTTTTACGGGATGCAATTGCGTTTCTCGAAATTCCTGTGCATTTTCTGCAGACCAGATACAATCGTTTGTTAAATTGATATAGTCTGGTTAGATAAAACCAGGCTTCATCCGAGAAAAATGATTTGTTTAGCAAGTCATCGTCCCTTAAATTGTTATTAAACCAATGACAATATTCCAATCGCCTATCGTGATCTAATGGTAATAATTCCCGTACCGTAGAAACTTTATAGGGATGAAAATGTAACTTTCTTTTGACAGCTCATTGCGCTGAAGTGTATGATAAGCCTATAAAATTATAAAATGTAATAAACTATTTCACTTAATGTAAATATTGATTTTTTACCTGTTTGTTGAGCTATTACCACAGATAAATTCCCTTATTTTCTTACAGTATTCAGAAATACTATTGTTGGTGATATTAGATGTAAATATAAACGATTTGAAAAAATTATAAGATAAATAATCGAAAGATACTACAACACGCCACGCCAATGTCGCTAAATGTCAAGAAAATTCATTTAATGTATGAAATTTGTATGTAGCTAACTTCGCTCATTAAATTGGTAATAAGTACAGATAATTTTTTTCGGAAAACAGTTTTTTTTTCTTACGACAATCATTTTGAATCACATGGTACTTATTGATAACGTACATGTTATTAATAACGTAAATGATACAGCATAAGACAGAATATTTAGAATAAATAAAATTTTGGCTTGCTTGAGGGTAAATTTAGTTTATTTCTGAAAAGCTGATACTATCTACTCCAAATAGCTTGTATGACGAGAAAGCCAATAATTCCTCAAAATCAGACTTGAGAAAGACGTTTTCTTTTGTTGACATTTGTCGGTGTAATTATAACTACCACAGGTTTACATATACAACGACCCACAACCATCGTTAAAATCTTTCAAAAGATATTTCTACCGAATATTTTCGAACGGAAGTGTATACATTCCCCACGTACCGCTCATATTTCGCGTACGCAAAAAGGCCGAATGGCTTCAGAAATATTTCTAGATTAACGGCCAATAAGACGCTCGTCACTCCGTTATCGCATCGGAAAATGATCGGCTCGCTATTAAAACAAAAAAATATGTATATATATATATTGACGCAAATCGGAAAAATACACACAACGCAAATCGACATACAATCGTTTTTTCGATACTTATTTCTTTTTTCTTTATTACTATAGTTAAAAGAGATATCGGGAGCGAAATAAACAGACAGGACTTAGTCACCTCTTGGTCACGAAAATACCTTCGACATTGTCGGGCACGTTCTTCGGTTTCTTCTTGGACGATTTCATGATCTCGTAGGTGGTGTAACTGTTAAAGACAGATATACGGACTAGGGCGTAACGGACTTCCAATAGACGTTCGCCGTCGGCGTCGCCGCTCATGGGGGCGCCTGGGACGACGCTGCCGGCACCACATCTACCTAAAAAGAAAGAATATACAATTTTTTATTTGAGAACGGAAAAAGAAAAACACGAAGAATTGTGGTGCCATTAGGTGTTATTTTAGGACCATTATGGTTAGTATTACTTGCTTAAAAATTTTTAGTTAGCCAATTATATTCTAATTTTATGATAGCAAATTTGTGGATTTTTGGCTTTAAAATGAAAGACAAATTTTCAAATCATTAACGACGACGTTTTGATAACAACTTGGTATCTTCAAATAGATATCTACATTACGCTTCCATTTTACCAATTAATTATACAGGCTGATTCTCAATATATGCGACAAATTTTAAGAGCTGATTCCTGAGGTTATTTTGATCATAAAAGTTCATATGAGTATATGTCCAAAACGGTTGGTTTTAAAGTTATTGAATGTTTAATAATAAATTATGAACTATGACGATATAAATATCACAGTTGGTTCTTCAAAAACTATTGTGTTGAGAGGGAATTGTTTATTTGTCATTTCAATATTTGTCAATAGTTGTCAGAGTATTCATTCAGTTTATTGCCAGTTTCTGTTTTCTAAAATGAATTACACGACGCTGAGATGTGTGATATGCATTTCGTTTACGGTCTTGCCAATGGAAATTCGCGTGCTGCTAGACGTCTTTATGAAAAACGATACCCGAACCGTATCATCCCGCATCATTCAATATTTGCCCGTCTTCACCAACGTCTTAGTGAAACGGGAAATTAAAAAAAAAACGGACGACTGATAACGGGCACCCATCTACATTGAGAACTCCACAAGTTAAAGAAATGGTACTAAATGAAATTGAGGAACATCCTACTACAAGCATCAGAAACATTGCGTTTGCTTTAAATATTAGTCAGGCCACAGTTTGGAGAATATTGAAAGATCAACTGTTGTATCCATATTACATTCAACGGGTGCAGGCACATTTGCCGGCAGATTTTCCGCAAAGAGTGGCTTTTTGTCAATGGATGCAACACAAAATCGCACAAAATCCTGACTATTTGGCTCAAATATTCTTCTCCGACGAGGCTACTTTCTCTAGAAACGCGATTATTAATTTTCATAACAATCACGTATGGGCCGAAGAAAATCCGCACGAACTAGTGAATGCCCGTCATCAACATCAATTCTCTGTCAACGTGTGGGCCTGAATTGTTGGAGATCACTTGAATGGTCCACATTTTTTACCGATACGGTTAAATGGCGAGGTATACCGCAATTTTCTTGAAGCGGAGCTACCCCTACTGCTGGAAGAAGTTCCGTTCCAATTAAGATTACAAATGTATTTTATGTATGACGGTGCTCCAGCGCATTTTAGTTTAGTTGCTCGCGAGTTTTTGGACAATACGTATCCAGATCGGTGGATAGGACGGGGAGGTCCACAACCGTGGCCTCCTCGGTCTCCAGACTTAAATTCTTTGGGCTTTTTTCTCTGGGGTCACCTTAAATCATTAGTTTATACGACTCCCATTGAAAATGTCGATGAACTGAGAAATCGTATTATCGTAGCTTTTCAAACAATTCGAAATACCCCTGGTATTTTAGAACGGACTCGCCAGTCAATACGACGGAGGATAGAAGCTTATATTGCAGTTGGGGGCGGTCATTTTCAATAGTTAGTATAAGTTAATTTTGTTTTACTAATTATTTTGTTAATTTATAATAAAAAACATTAATTATGTTAACTTACTATTAAACATTGTACAACATTAGAACTAAGCGATTTTGGACATATGTTCTTATGAACTTTTATGATCAAAATAACCCCAGGAATCAGCGCTTAAAGTTTGTCGCATATATTGAGAATCACCCTGTATATTATATTTTTTCAAATCGAGTTTTTGATTTTAATTTAGTGAAGCAACATTTGAAATTATTGTTATTTTTATGTGCTATAGTAATTTTAAAAGGTCTTAATATAGAATTTATTTTTTCAGATAAATTTTTTAAGAATTTTATTGATGAACTTTTGCGGGTAAGCATTACTTTGTAAAATGTTTTGAATGTTTTTCAAAACTTCTGGTTTGTATTTTGGATTTGTAAGTTTTAAGCCTCTGTCAATTAATGCTATCACAACTTTTTTTTATAATTAATTGGTAAAATGGAAGCGTAATGGGATATCTGTTTGAAGATATTGTTTTATCATACCAAGTCGTCGTTAATGATCTGAAAATTTGCCTTTCACTGTAAAGACAAAAATCCACAAACTTGCTATTATAGAGTTAGTATTTCTGTTAGATGACTCAAGAAATCATTATTGTTATTGCAATCAAACTAATCAATATTCCATCTTCAATAATAGTAAAACTAGATTTCAATATTATTTTGGAATTGAGTGTATTGTTGCAAGAGTAATTTCTTTGTTTTAGCAGAGGTAGGATTAATATTATTCTGTATCTTCTTTTTTATCTCAACGTCTTAATTTTTTATTTATTTTTGGGCCAATGTTAACACATCAAATAAAAAATATTACTTTCATCTTTTTACTTTCCTTCAAGCAATCTTGGTCTAAATCGGAATATTTTACTTTTATTCGAAAAAACAGTAATTTTATTGAAGGAAAATGCATAGTTTTATTGAATTATATTTGCTAACTTAAACAATTATTATTATTGGTTTAAATGTAAATGGAACTATAAAATGCTATTTAATGCTGTTTTTACACAAAACTAAAAATGACAGAAAGAATTAATTCAAGCGTGAAATATATTCAAATTTTCGTCGAGCAGTCAACAAATTAAAAGCTTTAGGGGATTCTCATCTATGCTATGAGTTCAGATTTGCTTTTTTTTGTATTTTTACATCTGTTGTGGGTACCTAGGCATATTTTGATAAGAAGTAAGTAATGGCAAGAAAGTTTTTTTCTTCTTCGATCATTTAATCTTGTAATATTGTTAAACTGAGCAAAATGTAGTTAATTGAACCCTTGTAGTTTTCCTAGTGTGCCGTTGCCTTCGTCCCAAATGATTTTCGATGGCACCCTTTACAATTATAAAGTTGCTTCCAAACCATCTTCAGAATATTTAAATCGTCATTCTCTTCAATGCTTTTTTTTCTCAAGAAGATGTTTAAGAAACTTAAGAAGATGCAATGTTTCCAGTAACTCCATGTCAATTGGCTCCAACGATAAAAGCCAAAAAAGAAACTTTCAGAGAAGGCTTCTGAAACAGAAGTAGCTTCGTGACCTTTTCCTGATGCAGATTCAGGTTCTGCAGAAATAGTGTGGTAAGGAGGAGCTGAAAAAATATTCCATCTCAAACAGTTGAGATGGAAGAGCAGAGAAAATTGTTGGCTGTTGAAAACTGGCTTTTCCCTGACACTTATTCAGGACTTTGTCGCTTGATACCAAGATTTTATTTCTAAAATTGCAACAAATATTTCTTTGTTAAATGTAGACACAACAAATGCAAAAATTAAATGTTCTTTTTTTGCATGTAGAGAAAATATAGTCTTGTGTTTTTACCTTGAATAATTATATTGGTATTGTCGAAATACGAAAATTTCATCTAATTGTCACAATTTTCAGTTATGTATTTCAACAAACCATACTGATTTTTTACAGTATCACTAATATAAAACAAAACCTTGTTTGCATTAAATACAAATCGTATCGAGGCAAAAAATTAAAACTCGTCGTGTCCACCAGAGTATTTCTAATCTCCCCTAAACATTCGTACCCTGGGCAGAGAGTAGTAAGTATTCCGTCCAATCATCATGATTGTTACATCACTCATTTCAGAATGAGTCTCGTGCCTTGGCCGTGCAACGTGATTGGTTGTCGATGATGTCAATATCTGTAATTGTCTAATACCTAATACCGTATAATATTTTTTTTTTGATACCTAGTCTGTTTTACATTTTTTGTCTTGCCAAAACATAATTAAGGCGTGGTAAAATTAGTAAAATCGATTAATAGACGTATGTAGACGTAGATTGTGGTTTTTTTTGTCTTTCCTCGGGTTGCTCTGACATAATCCATAAATATAGCTTCCGCTTCTGTATAATAGTGGTTCTACGATCCAGTCATATTATGTATTGATATTTTTATTTACAAATAGTTCTACATTTCCTAAATTACAAAATTCAATACTGAAATATTTTTGACAAATGTTTTTTTGACAAAATATTTTTCATAAAAACTTTCAAGAAGAAGGGATATTTTATGTTTTTACTTAAGACGGGACCAACCACATGATATATATTTTTAAGTCGGTATTAGTTTTACGAAGAAATAAGATTAAGCTTTCAAATAATAGAGTCGTACTTCTTGAAGGAGTACTTCGCATATATTAATTAATTATATAGGTTGTTCCACCGAACTGGGACATTCCCTATCCCTAAACTCTACCGTTTCTGAGATGTTTGATACGTATTCTGTTAAATTTTTGACGATTGCACTCTTTCAAACAAAATTAAATAGTTAATGAGGTATCAGATATCTAGTGGTTCTGCTAATGTCGCTGTAAGTACATAGACGTAGGTATGATGTTATAGCATTAATCACTGAATCACATACGTATTATTTTGAAATATGCTATACAGAGTGTTCCGAATAACTTGCTTAAAGGTAGGAACTTCGGTATATTTCTGCTAGTTTTATGAAATAAGTTGAAATAAGATGGACAAGGGTAATGTGGTTGTAGCCATCTATTTTAATATGTATAAAGCGGTTGACTGTGTTAATATTGATTTTACTCTAAGAAAGCTGTATGCTGCAGCTGTTAGGTGTGTTACTGTACAATGGATAGAAACATACGTGAAAAATAGAAATATAGTTGTTAAATTGAGAGTGCTATACCATGTATTATGGTGTACCTCATAGCTTGGCATTAGGTCCGTTTCTTTTTTCAATCATTATTAACGATTTGCCCAATCATCTCAGTCAATTTATAACACTTTATACTGATAATGCAGGGATGATTGTTGAATCAAATAGTAACATGAGTGACAACAAAAGGTTTTTTTTTGGTATAATAAAAATCAGTTAATCAAACACTAATAAAACAACACAACTTATTCGTTTCTGCACTATATCCAGTTACTCCAAACTCTTTTCGGTATAACACAACAATGTTACACTCGGCAGTGTCAACCCCAAAATACAGTGTGAGTCTGTAATCTGGAAATAAATCAGTAGAAGCGAAGACAGTATTTTTTCCGGAATATGCTCGGACACGTCGATTAGTATTTTAAATTGCCCACTTTTTCATCTGAGAAAATTTTATACAGCGTGTCACAAATTTGAGATATGACGTCATCGACAATTTTTTTAAATAGCAGTCCTAATTTTTTATAACTATTCTTAAAGGGTATATCAAATTACATATGCGCACCAAATTTCAAGTTTTTATTCCTTGTTATTAAAAAGATATTTAACAATAACTAATTCGAAAGATGAAGAAATCTGATTCAAATTTATTTTTATGAAGTTTAAAAATGGCACGTCAAAGGGTTTTTGGTTATCACTTTTTTTTTGTCAAACCAGATTGACGTCTTATCACAATGTCAAAAAACAAGATAATAAAAATAAGTAAGAAGTGAAGCTAGTATTCGACTCGTATTGAGCGAGGACACTTATTAGTTTGTCGTTTCGTGAGAATACCGTTTGTTGAAAAATCGACCATAATGCCGTATTTAACTGAAACCCACAAAATTGAAATTTTAATGATGATTGGCTACGGAGATAGGACAATAACACAAAATGAAGTTACTCATTTATTAAGAAAGAAGTATCCTGATTTACCATCCATATCTCATGGTACCGTAAGCAAGATTGAAAAACAAGTTTCGGGAAAACGGGCATTTAAGGAAAACAAATAATCATCGTCAGAGCGCGCTCAATGAAGAAGTAAAACTTAATGTACTTCTTTCTGTAGGCTGATAGGTAGGAAACTCGAAATTAGCCAGTCTTCGGTGGCAAGAACTCTTAAAGCGCACAAATTTTATCCCTATAAATTGACAATCCTCCAGGAACTCACCGAAGATGATCCGGATCGAAGACTTCAGTTTTGCAAACAAATGATGGATCTACTAGACAGAAATGTTGTAAACATAGAAAACGTTCTATTTTCTGACGAATCAACGTTTATGTTAAACGGTGAGGTAAATCGTCAAAACTGTCGTTATTGGGCAGACAACAACCCACGATGGATGAGGGAAGGCCACACTCAACATCCAGAAAAAGTCAATGTTTGGGTAGGCATTATTGGTGATCGAGTAATAGGACCAATTTTCTTCCAAGAAAATCTCAATGGAGCGAGATATTTAGAACTCTTGCAGGAAGAACTACTTCCGAATTTGGTTACTCTATTCCCTGATCCGCTTGAAGCTGATGTCCAGAATAGAAACATCTGGTTCCAACAAGGAGAAGGCCTCCTCATTTTTCCGTGAGTATCTAGATGATGTGTTTCCAGGCAGATGGATTGGTAAAAGAGGACCTTTTGAATGGCCACCCAGGTCTCCGGATTTAACACAATGACTATTTCTTATGGGGGTACTTGAAAGGCAAAGTTTTTAAAACCAAACCGGAAAATATTGAGGTGTTGAAAGAAGGAATAAGACAGGAGTGTAGGCTAATTTCCGCTGAAGTAATTAGAAATGTTCAAAATGAGTTTCGGTTCCGTTTAGGGCATTGTCAGGAAGTACATAAACAACATTTTGAACATTTATTGTAGAAGAGATATGTTTGAGGTGAATCAGATTTCTTCATTTTTCGAATTAGTTGGAAGGAATAAAAACTTGAAATTTGGTACGCATGTGTAATTTGATATACCCTTTAAGAATAGTTTAAAAGTAAAAAATTAGGGTTGCCATTTAAAAAAATTGTCGATGACGTCATATCTCAAATTTGGGGCACGCTGTATAAAATTTTCCCAGATGAAAAAGTGGGCAATTTAAAATACTAATTGACGTGTCCGAGAATATGTCCGGAAAAAATACTGTCATCGCTTTACTGAATTTATTCCAGATTACAGACTCACACTGTATTTTTAGGTGTACTCATTGATAAAGATTAGGTCGGAAAAGCTAGACTAACTGTGTATGTAATAAAATAAGTTCTAATATTCAATTATTGTTAAATTTTACGCTAGTTATGGATGTGAAACAATTTACTTTTCACTTTTCCAATCTGTGTCAAAGTTGTATTGTGGATGCCGGAGTAGAATTAAATCGAGTATTTTTACTCCAGAAGCGAGCACTTTATTCTTTTTAAATTAAGTCCAACTGAATCATGCAGAGACATCTTTGTGGAAAATAGCATCTTAATTCTACCCGCACTTTAAATTTTTGACTGCATTATATTTTGGAGCATACCGACCTCCAGACAGTGGGCATTGGACATGGCACCAGACATTGTGACTTACTTCGATATGAAAAGCATAATAACCTTTATTTTGAAAGATCTCCCTTGTATGCAGCAAAGACATTTTTTAATAAATTACCAATATATATAAGAATTATTTCCTCAAGAAGTCTTTTTACAAACAAATTAATTAATGTACTTAATCAAATGCTGCCCGTTATACGGCAGAGGAGTTTCTTACAGTCCAATGAACAACATTAGTGTAACGTTATTTTTTATATACAATATGTATGCGTTCATTTATTATTATCTGTTTTTTTTAATTTATTTGTAATCTGACTTGTCCTATGTTATATACGATTTCAGAATTAATAAAACATTTATTTATTTACCTTGATTACAAACACCAATGACAGGTTGCACCGCTGGGGGTATATTCCTGAACCGAAAATCTAAGGGCAGCTTTGGATGGCGAGGCTCATAATTCGGATTGCACGTGAAATTCGGATCGAACACGTACGACCTGGCAGCTTTGGGATCTTGGATGATCACCGACTTGGAATCTTTCTTCTCGCGCCTACACCAGGATCTCCTCCTCGAAGGTGATGCTGGAACAATGTTTAGTCATCAACGCTCATATATCTCTACAAATCTAAAACATGGATATATATATAAAATATGAAATTTACAACCACTCGAAGCTGAAGACGCGCTAGTACGACTACTTTTAGACTTAGACGGTTTCGCGCAACAGCTTTTCCGCTTCCGTTTATCGGTATCATCGCTTTTCGTCCTGCACAGCTTCCTTCCCCCTTTCTTGCCATCCTTCTTGTTCTTCTTTAGTTTTTTCTTCTTCTTCTTTTCCTTTTTCTCCTTCTTCGCGAGCTTCTTCTTCCTTTTCTTTTCCTTGGAATCGTCGCTGCTCTTGCTGGTCGTGCTTGCATCTGTATCTCCTGTAGATCTCTTCTTTGTCTTGTCTTTGGACTCCTCGCTCTCCTTACTCTGGTGGCTCTCGTCAGTGTCTTTGGGCTTCTTCTTCTTCTTTTTCCTGGCGCATCTGGACGGTTTCTTCTTCTTAGCTTGGCTGCTGCTGCTGCTTGTCATTACTTTACAACGCTCATAGGGGAAGGAACTACAAATTTTACGTCATGTCCAATGGGAGTTTTGCCGTAGCTCCCTTACGCGTCGAAAATTTTATTCCGGGTAAATTTTGAACGGTACGATTAGGTTGACAATTAATTTGACGTCGAAATTTTGAGAACGACGGTGCCAATATGACTTAGCGTCATGGCAAAGTCAAACGACATATGTCATGAACGACGTAGTGATACCAATAAGTAAGCGATCATTTAGCATATTAAAACACTATTAAATTTGTATTACAAGAAACGTCATTGTAACACGTGTTTCTTATACTATTTTTTTTTATTTCGTATTAATTTACGTTTATTTATTATTTAAAATGGGAGTTATGTTTCCATGTCTGTGACACAATTCTTATGTTATGCGGATTACCACGACCACCTCCTGCTTTATACGGCCTGTCGAATCATGAGTTGGACTTGTTCACCGCTGGCGCCATTCACCAGACTTTTTCTTTTGAGCGAAATGCTTGATTTTGTTATTAAAAATGTTTAAAAAGACAGGTTGGCAACACATACTTTATTACTTTACCGCCATATTCATAGTGCTTCCTTAAGGTATACTTTTCCTTAAGGTTCTCCTTGACATAAAAATTTTTGTTTCATAGACTACATTTTTTCCTTAAGGTTACCTTATACAGTGAGGTCGTAAATGGTGCCCCCCCCCTCCCCCTGATAACTTTTGAATAGTATGAGATAGAGCAATGAAACAAAAACCAAGTGAAATTAGAGATAATTTGTGATTTTTTGCCTATAGAGATACGCAAATGGCTTCTGATGTAAAATAGAGGGCGTAGCTATCTTTAAAATTTTAAATGGGAAGTAATTTCATTTAGAAGCTCATTTGGAAGATATTTCTATTACTTTTATGGCAATGCAAACAGTTTTACGATTTTCGAAATTTTTACCAACTTATCCAAGATTAATAATTGGAGTATTTACGTTACTTTTTCGATAGCTCTCGTATAAATATTGTGGTTTATGTGACTTAGGAAGCAATTGCTGTAAAATATGACATATTTTACAATATGACGTTTTTGCAAAATTTAGCAAAAGTGTCTTATCTGTCAGTGTATGTGTCATGTGTGTGGGTGTCTTTGTTACAGGTAACTGTAATTACAGGTTTCTGTACACTATATCCAAAAAGCGAATACGAGCGCGAGGGAAAATTTCGAAAATCGTAAAACTGTTTGCATTGCCATAAAAGTAATAGAAATATCTTCCAAATGAGTTTCTAAATAAAATTACTTCCCATTTAAAATTTTAAAGATAGCTACGTCCTCTATTTTACATCAGAAGCCATGTATACATATCTCTATAGGCAAAAAATCTCAAATTATCTCTAATTTCATTTGGTTTTTGTTTCATTGCTCTATCTCACACCATTCAAAAGTTATCAAGGGGGGGAGGGAGGGGGGGGGGGAGGACCATAATCCAAAATCCTGATGGTTTACCCATATCATTACTTTTTTGCACTATTAACTTCTTGGGCTGTTTTTTGTCACTGATATACAGTTTCAAGGTAGGTAAGTAAATGTTTATAAAAGTCCTACAACATTGTATTATCAAATATTATACTAGTAAATAAACGTATTTATATTGTATTTGCCCATAACATACAGTATAGTTGATACAGCAGATTTTATCCGCATCGTTCCGCAAAAACTAACTGCGCTTGCTAAAATAGACAAGACAGTTTGTATGAAGAACGACAAAATATTTACATTAGCAAATCTTGGTGATAAAACTGGAAAAATGTTTTGAAATAGAAAAAAAAGATTCTATGCTCTTATTGTGTTTTAAATTTGAAAATACTTTGTATTATGGTCTATCTATTCAGTTTATACAAGTTTCTAACCATACTAATCAAATAAAATTGAACCAAACCACCATCTAATCATAAACGTCACAAACCAGTCGTAAACTGTCAACAACAAACTTAAAATAAATATAAATATGGAAGATAAGTACAAAAGTAAGATGTGAAGCTGAATGTGGTCCGCAGCTGATTTTATGGCAATGTCATTTAATAGAATTTTATTATTATTTATTTATCAATTCCAGAGGAAGCATCCTTGTCCGAAAGTAGCCGAAGTGAGTCGATATTATGACTATGAAATAGAAAGTTTAAGGTGTAAGGTCTCCTTACGTAAGTCATACTTTTCCTTAAGATTTTGCCTGGACTATAAATATGGGAGTCAGTATTTTTACCATTTTGTCCTCATCGTCCTCATCACTTCTACCTTTTGTTTTAGCCACACCCACTTGGCCTCTTCTGATTGATTGCTGAGAGTTTTGGCTTCGCAGAGCACGAAATTAGAATATCAGCGATTAACTATGTGTGCGTGCTTATCAACGAATAACAGCTTAAACAGTTGCTGCAACAGCTCCTGGAACAACTGAAACAGCAGTGGGAACAGGGTTGTTCCAAAATCTGTTGCATGAGCTGTTTAAACTGTTCCAGAACTGTTTAAGCTGTTCCAGTAGCCGTATAAGCTGTTGCATGAGCTGTTTAAACAATTTGAAGCCGACACTCTCAGTCGCCAATCAGAAGACGTCAAGTGGGAGTGGAAAAGATGAAAGCTAAGGGTGGTGGGGATAAAACGCGAATCGAGACCCTCTAGGTCTCTAGGTGAACCATATGGAACTTTGTGCCATCACTTTTATTGGCATTCTACTCAACCTTTTTATAAATAATAAATGTGATAAATTTAATGAAGTCGGTTTATTGATTGCTGAGAGTTTTGGCTTCGCAGAGCACGAAATTAGAATGTCAGCAATTAACTAAGTGTGCGTGTTCGTAAACGAATAACAGCTTAAACAGGTGCTGCAACAGCTCCTGGAACAACTGAAACAGCAGTGGGAACAGGGTTGTTCCAAAATCTGTTGCAGGACCCTGTTTAAACTGTTCCAGAAAACTGTTAAGCTGTTCCAGTAGCCGTATAAGCTGTTGCATGAGCTGTTTAAACAATTTGAAGCCGACACTCTCAGTCGCCAATCAGAAGACGTCAAGTGGGAGTGGAAAAGATGAAAGCTAAGGGTGGTGGGGATAAAACGCGAATCGAGACCCTCTAGGTCTCTAGGTGAACCATATGAACTTTTGTGCCATCACTTTATTGGCATTCTACTCAACCTTTTTATAAATAATAAATGTGATAAATTTAATGAAGTCGGTTTATTGATTGCTGAGAGTTTTGGCTTCGCAGAGCACGAAATTAGAATGTCAGCAATTAACTAAGTGTGCGTGTTCGTAAACGAATAACAGCTTAAACAGGTGCTGCAACAGTTCCTGGAACAACTGAAACAGCAGTGGGAACAGGGTTGTTCCAAAATCTGTTGCATGAGCTGTTTAAACTGTTCCAGAACTGTTTAAGCTGTTCCAGTAGCCGTATAAGCTGTTGCATGAGCTGTTTAAACAATTTGAAGCCGACACTCTCAGTCGCCAATCAGAGACGTCAAGTGGAGTGGAAAAGATGAAAGCTAAGGTGGTGGGGATAAAACGCGAATCGAGACCCTCTAGGTCTCTAGGTGAACCATATGGAACTTTGTGCCATCACTTTTATTGGCATTCTACTCAACCTTTTTATAAATAATAAATGTGATAAATTTAATGAAATCTATTTATTTATGTTTTGTTAATTGTAATGAACTGTGCTCGAATTGTTTTCATGTGCATGTAATCAATTTTCATCTCATCCGGTTTTCTTTAAGATACATAAGTGAAATGATATTTATTTAATATCAGTTTGTTTAGGCAACGTTTCTAAACAAAGTGAATATACAATTTTGATGAGTTCCGAAAATATTACAGAAAAGCAACAATTGTAAAAAATATGTTTCTTTAAGTCGCTTTTATAATAGCTAGGAGCGGGCTTTAAAGGTGTTTGTGAAAAAAGGAAAAAAAAAGGTGGAGGCGCTACAATCGTTTATAATTAAGTTTCAGACGTTCCTGCAATGTTATTTCGAAAGATGTCGCTTTCAATGTAGAGTGAATCCAAAATAAGAACTACACATGCCATCATATCCGTTTTGAGTGTTGGAATCTTCGGAAGAGTCTATTACACTACCTTTAGGGGTGGATATGTTTTGAGTTCAGAGACATAGGAACATCAGATCTGTCAAAATTCAAAATACCACCATTGTCTTTGAATTTGCGCGAATTTGTGGAATTTTTCTCTTGTGTTTTTCATAATTTGTATTTTTCTTCCTCTTCTTTAGTATGAGTGCTTATCACTCGAGAATCATTATGAGAACTAGTATTTGCATTCTATTTTTCACAAACCACAGAATATAATAGCGGAGTACAGGTTTTGTCACTTTGACAGAATTATTTACCGTAATTCCTATAAGGTGCTTTCCATTCACGGTCTATCACTCCAACTCTGCTACTACTCTACTCCAACTCTACTCTACTCTCGACCTACACAATTTAGAACCAATGGAACACTTTTTGTGCTTTTAAGTTGTAAAGAAAGAAGGGAAAGGAATCTAACCTAGAAATTAGATTTTGATGTAAACAACAAATCGTGACCGCAAGGAAATCTTACTTCAAAATGTCAAAAAAATCTTACAACGATTATGTAGCTGTCAAACCTTGTCATAAATGGCATTTAGAGCACGAAACACTAGCAAATAAGTTAGTGCTTGAGGGGAAAGGGGGAGGTAAAACTGAGTACATTGGGAGTTTCGTGCTCCTTAGCAAAGGAACGCTTGAATTGCACATAGAGTACACCGGAAGTACTACCGAACTGCTTTTATGAGTGAATGGAAAGCATCTATAGGTAAAAAAAATCACCCTCGCCACTGATGACTTTAGTTCTTCAATTCTAAGTCGATATCATGATGGCGAAATTTCGGGTTCACTCTACAATAGCTGTTAGTGCTGTACACTGCAACGAATTACACAACAAAAACAAGGGAGCTACTAAAAAAAATGTTTTAAATATTTATTTTTTGAGTGGTTGCCAGATCATTATTCATTGTCATGACTAGATTGGTTGAACCCGTCTGCTTATATGGGCCGCATTCGCCTCGCGCTATGCAGAACCTTTTACCAAAGTATATCTTCAAGTAAGGCAGTAAAACCACTCTCTCCGTTTCGTGTATTTAGTACATAGTATCAGTGTTAGCCGAGTCTTTATGCGAGATAATATAAATAAATATTTTGCTTATACATTCATTTCTATGATTTAACAACCATGGAAACTGTAATCTGACTTGATAGTATAATAATAATAATAATATTGTTTCTCTGGTGCAGATTAATGTCATAGTTCATAAGAATCACTGTATCAGAAAAAGTTCTAATTTTTTTTTTCCACAGCCTAAAACCAAACACATCTAGAAGTTGTACCATTTATTAAGTATATTTAGGATGTTTAAAGTTTTATGTTTTTGCATTAATTTCTGAAGTTCAGCAACACAATGCCCCAGTTCAAGAATCAATCGAGAATACCTACACTGTTTGGTGCAATATTTGTTTTGGAGGGGGCTGTACCCCTACATTGGACCATTTGACAGAAAAGAAGATTGTATGATGCTTCTATCATGGTAGTACTCTTTCAATTTGTAGGGTTTCATGGAAATCGGAATTTGATAATTGCTGGTGTTTCCTTGTAAGTTATTAATTTCTAATGCTATTATGGTCTTTTTAATATCTAAAGGTTATACAGTGTGAGTCTGTAATCTGGAATAAATTCAGTAAAGCGAAGACAGTATTTTTCCGGAAATATACTCGGATACGCTGATTAGTATTTTAAATTGCCCACTTTTCCATCTGAGAAAATTTTATACAGCGTGTCCCAAATTTGAGATATGACGTCATCGACAATTTTTTTAAATGGTAGCCCAAATTTTTTTATAACTATTCTTAAAGGGTATATCAAATTACACATGCGTACCAAATTTCAAGTTGTTATTCCTTGTCATTAAAAAGATATTTAACAATAACTAATTCGAAAAATGAAGAAATCTGATTCACCTCGATCATATCTCTTCTACAATAAATGTTCAAAATGTTGTCCATGTACTTCCTGACAATACCCTAAACGGAACCGAAACTCATTTTAAACATTTCTAATTACTTCAGCGGAAATTAGCCTACATTCCTGTCTTAGTCGTTCTTTCAACACCTCAATATTTTCCGGTTTGGTTTTAAAAACTTTTGCCTTTCAAGTACTCCCATAAGAAATAGTTCATTGGTGTTAAATCCAGAGACCTGGGTGGTCATTCAAAAGGTCCTCTTCTACCAATCCATCTGTCTGGAAACACATCATCTAGATACTGACGGACAGGTCTTGCAAAATTAGGAGGCGCGTCGTCTTGTTGGAACCAGATGTTTCTATTCTGGACATCAGCTTCAATCGGATCAGGAAATAGAGTAGCCAAATTCGGAACTAGTTCTTCCTGCAAGAATTCTAAATACCTCGCTCCATTGAGATTTTCTTGGAAGAAAATTGGTCCTATTACTCGATCACCAACAATGCCTGCCCAAACATTGACTTTTTCCGGATGTTGAGTGTGGTCTTCCCTCATCCATCGTGGGTTGTTGTCTGCCCAATAACGACAGTTTTGACGATTTACCTCACCGTTTAACATAAACATTGATTCATCAGAAAATAGAACGTTTTCAATGTTTACAACATTTCTGTCTAGTACATCCATCATTTGTTCGCAAAACTGAAGTCTTCGATCCGGATCATCTTCGGTGAGTTCCTGGAGGATTGTCAATTTATAGGGATAACATTTGTGCGCTTTAAGAGTTCTGGAGATATAAGGATTTTCTTGAACAGAAAGAAGTACATTAAGTTTTACTTCTTCATTGAGCGCACTCTGACGATGATTATTTGTTTTCCTTAAATGGCCGTTTTCCCGAAACTGTTTTTCAATCTTGCTTACGGTACTTTGAGATATGGGTGGTAAATCAGGATACTTCTCTCTGAATAAATGAGTAACTTCATTTTGTGTTCTTGTCCTATCTGCGTAGCCAATCATCATTAAAATTTCAATTTTGTGGGTTTCAGTTAAATACGGCATTATGGTCGATTTTTCAACAAATGGTGTTTCTCACGAAACGACAAACTAAAAAGTGTCCTCGCTCAATACGAATCGACTACCAGCTTCACTTCTTACTTATTTTTATTACCTTGTTTTTTGATATTGTGATAAGACGTCAACCTGGTATGACAAAAAAAAATGATAAACAAAAACCCTTTGACGTGCCATTTTTAAACATCATAAAAATAAATTTGAATCAGATTTCTTCATTTTTCGAATTAGTTATTGTTAAGTATCTTTTTAATGACAAGGAATAAAAACTTGAAATTTGGAACGCATGTGTAATTTGATGTACTCTTTAGGAATAGTTATAAAAAATTAGGGCTACCATTTTAAAAAAATATTGTCGATGATGTCATATCTCAAATTTGGGACACGCTGTATAAAATTTTCTCAGATGAAAAAGTGGGCAATTTAAAATACTAATCGACGTGTCCGAGCATATTTCCGGAAAAAATACTGTCTTTGCTTTACTGAATTTATTCCAGATTACAGACTCACACTGTATATCATGGTTTTGCCCAACTACAAAAAAAAAAATATGGTAAAGGAGTACTTACATATGTTAGAACCATTGGCAAGGCAAGAACAATCCCCGGCTAGCTTAAGTAAAGACATCGTCGCCTCAATATCTGCTGGATCGACTCCCGTATCTACGATATGGCATTTCTTGCATCTCAAATCGCACGGGGGAATTTCCACAGGCGGAAAACACTTAGCCGATAGTGAGGACGCCATCGATTCGCATTTATACTTAATGCAAACGTGCCTCCCATCTGGGCCTGTCACCCTAACGCACGGAACACCATCAGTACTGGTACCACAACATTCGTCTATCTTGCACCAGCTCTTACTGCACAAGTCGTGCAATTCCGGAACTTCGCCTAAAGATTCCATATAAGGATCGTGCTTGACATCCCGCGGTGACAGCTGCCTCGTAGGAGACGGAGGGGGAGTTATGGACGGCCTACGTATGGGGGAGGCGTTGGGTGGCATGAAATCATCGCCGAGGGCGGATTTTCTCGAAGGCGTCGACGTAGCGTTGGGATGATGGGTCTTCGAGTTCTTGAGATGCTTTTCCTTCGATGGAGATTTTGCTGGCTTCTGTTTTTCTCGTGTTTGGTGCGGGAGCGCGATTTGTGTGGAGTTTCCGGCTCTGTGGATAATTCTTGGGCGGTCTCGAAATGAGCCGATCTACCTGGGCTAGATGTTTGGTAATCGGAGCTTATAGAGTGGTTTCTACTGGAAGGTGGTGTGCCGTAAGTTTCATCGAACCAGTATCGTTGACAGAGTTCTTGTTGGAATGGTTCGGTTGGATTTGCTTGGTTTTGGAGAGTGAATACGATTCTATTATGGTGCCGTAAGGAAACTGCTTAGGTATGGCATCCTGTAGAAATTGTAGAACATGACATGGAAATTTGCTACACCAAGAAGGCGTGTAGTTGTTTTGACCAAATTTGGCAGAAACGCTTAGGTATTAAAAGGTAATAATTGATTAAAATTTTGTATCTATAGATAAATCTAACCCTACCCCAGTGACCAACTATATTTATTTCATATTTTATAAATATTTAAAAAATATTAAATCTTTCTTGAATATTAGTTATATTAATATAATATGCATAAAATATTATTATAGAAAATATATTAGGAAAACATTTAAAGAATATATATGTTATATAGCATTAATAATATTTTATTGCAAATGTTTTCTCAATATATTTTTCATAACTCTGCAAGAATATTTTGCTTTGTATTTCTGTAAATATTTATTTCATATAAAAAAGAGATGAATTTTTGCTTTCGTACATTTGGTGCGTAGGACGAATAATATAAAACGGGTAAAACATGCATACATATTAAGTAGGTATGTACCTATTTAAAATGATAGTTTAAAGATTGAATTAGATAATATATATCTAATATGATTTAATTAGTATCTAAGTTGAGCGCTGTAACTTTTCTATTAATATATCTGCGTTTTGTATTATATTATTTGTAATATTTGTAAGTTGCAAACGTCAACACAACACCTCTATTCATTACGGTGCCGGTGTTGTATGATTTAGTATTGTTTATGCGTCTATGGATTAGGTACATAGAATGCATACGCGCACGTGCGTATCATCAACTTTTTCATTCGTTTGTCCGTTACATGTTATAGTTTATAATAGTATACGATTAGGGCAGATTAGGGTTAACTGTGTAATTAATTGTTGCGGGGTGTGTTTTGGTTTTTGTGGTGACTACAAGGTAAGCAAAACTTTGAACATGTCATGGCATTTATAAGATAATTATTGGAATGCTCAATATCGCTATGTACAGAAATCGTTTAATAATATAATTGTTGGAACTTTTTGCATCATATATGTACTGCATCTACCAGATAAATTGCTAGTTGATTTGCTCAAGAGATTCATCTCGGTAGATAAGCGTCATAACCTCAAATAGAGGTTAGAATACGTTGTGTTGTTTTATTGTTTGTACGTAGAATGTTTTCAAATATTATGAAATAAAGTAAAAATAAGTATCGTAAGTATTAGAATGTAGCTACCACTCCAATTATTGTAAATGCTCCAAATGTATTAGTAGGTGTTGATAATGTTGTACGATGTTTTATTCATGGTATGATCTAATACAATTGGCATTGTTTTAGAGGCCACAAGGAAACGCCATGAGAGCGCCACTACCGAAGATATGAAAAAAGCCATAGGGTTGTACCTGGCACCAGCCAAGGCTAGACTTAAAAATGAATATTTTTCATTTTTATTGGCTTATTCAAATAAAATGATAATAAATACGTTTGTTTTTTATTTAGAACAATTAAAAAATAGTGATTAATTTGATAAACCTTCAGTATGCCTTAAAAGATGCCAGAATTATTGATTATTAACTTGTATGGTGAGTGTGAAAAAACAAGTTCTTGCCTTTAGACAACTCTATGTATGTTTTAACTTTTCGTTATCGACGTTATACATTCTAAATAACCAAGAACAATTTTAGTTCATTTTGACAAATTAAATAGATTGCAAAAAAAATTTCAATTTTCATATAAATATTTACAAATATTTAGAAAAAATATAGCGCTTACATTAATTTTAAAATATGGATTAAATATTTTAATTGAATATTTTATCTATATTTAGAAAAAAATATGAAAAATATATTCAAAAACCTCTCACGAAAAATATTTATAAAACATATTTTTAAAAATATCTATGTAATATTTCTGGCTGTTAGGGTAGATACAGTATTTTCTGGCATTATTTATAATTTTATGTCTCGCAATTTTCTCATCGGAGGGATAAGTCAAGAAGAAACATTTGCCATATTTTTAGCGGGTTCACATGCAAAACTAGCGGTACTTACAGCATTGTTAGCACTGGTTAACAAGATTTTTGTGCCAAACACAAAAATGTCTGATTCCCATACACCTTTGCATCCTGAAATCAATTATGTTTTCAGAATTTCTCCATCATCCTTAGTTTTTATGTTCCAGGATAGATAGATAGATCATATTACCGATTGCTATTTTTGTCTTACAAATATAAGCGGTATGACTTCTAAATCCAAACATACTGTAAAATATCCTAATATTCCATCTGCATTGAGACTAGTACCTCACAGTCCGGAATTACCAGTGCCTAAACCTCCACAAAACAAAATTTCGTAATCGCCATGCAGAATTTGAGGATTTATTCTCCATTGTAGGAGGACTATTTTGTAATGATGTCCGTTCTGTTATGAAGACGTTTGGTTATGAATATAATACATATGGATGGCGTTTGTTCATTCACTCCTCCAAATTAAGCTTGAAAGGAAATAAGTTCCTCTCTGGTCTTTCGGCTCATGCAGGCGATTTGAAAGAATCTTATGACAACATGAAGCTTCTTTTGGAAAAAAAAATAAGTGTAACGACTTTAACTGGAATATTTGTGGCGATTTGAAAGTTATTTCCATTTTGCTCGGCATGCAACTCGGTTGCCCGAAGTATTATTGCTTCCTCTGTGAATGGGGCACTCGAGATAAGAAAAATCATTATAAAAAACGAACTTCATTGACACCAGAAAATAGGAATGTCATTGGTAACCCACTTGTTGATCTTCAAAAAGAAATATTTGCCTCCCTTTGCACATTGGGCTTGGTTTGATGAAAAACTTTGTCATTGGTATGGATAAAACTAACAATGGGTTTGCATATGTGAAGACTAAGCTCCCAAAGATCAGTGATATATGAAGGTAAAGGAAACTATTTTTGGGGGATCCCAGATCAGACAGCTATTTCGAGATGAAAAATTTGAATTGAAAAAGCAGCATACGTTACCTTTTAAGGAGATTTGCGACGCATTCTTGGGAAATCGGAAATCGAAAACTACGTAAAGAATGTTAACAATCTACTGGCCTCGTATACAGCCATGAGTTGCAACATGAGTCTAAAAATATACTTTCTTGACTCCCACTTGGACTTTTTCCCAAAAAACTTTGGAACAGTCAGTGACCAGCATAGCGAAAGATTTCACAAGGACATTCTAGTCATGGAGAAGAGATACCAAAGCAAATGGGACCGTGCTATGTTGGAAGACTATTGCTGGACGCTGAAGAGAGATGTGTCTGATGCAAAGTACAGTTGAAAGTCATATATCAGCACATTTTCCAAGAAAATATATCACTTTTTACGTCGTTGCTTCATGATTTCTACACATATTGTAATATATACTTTCACAAAATTTTATTGCTTTGTCACTTTGCAACCCTGCCTGATAGAAAATCAGATACGAAATAACTGTAGAAACTTGATCTGATTGAAATCATCTCCGACAGCCAAGCTGCCCTCAAAGCTTTGCGGGCTGTCAGATTTGACTCTGAGGTGGTACTGGGGTGCCACAGAATACTGAAACAGCTGGCGGAACATCTTAATGTTACATTGAGATGGGTGCCAGGTTACTCTGGGATCAAAGGCAATGAAATCGCTAACACGTTAGCTGGGGGGCCAGCGAGGTGCCGTTCGTGGGTACAGAACCGACGTGTGGTAGCTCGTATGGGGCGATCAAAACGTTTGTCAGGTCCCAACTTGCTGCTAGGCACTGTTCCTCTGGAAAAGACTGCCGGCGCTAGACACTGTAAATCCCTAGGACTCCAACTTTATCAGGAAAGACTCCGTAAAAGCTGTCTTTATGAGCAGGGACAGATTGAGTTACTCACAGGAATCTTAACTGGCACTGCGCACTAAATAAACACAGGCAACGCATGGGGCTAGTGGCTCTCCCTGTGGCCAGGAGGTGGTTGGGGGGGGCGGGAGGAAACTCCTGTTCACCCTTCTTCTCAACTGCTCGGCGGTGGATGGGGAGAGGCAGAAGCACTTTGGGGTCGATCGGTTGACGAACCCAGAGTTGACAAATTAACTCTCAGCCAGATTGCGAACTTCTTTGATAAAGGGTCAACCTCAGCGAGAGGCTAAATATGGACATGGAGGCACAATAGGTCTTCTCTGGCCGGAGCTGCCTTCCTCGGGTTTTACACCCGCCCAGGAGGAAAAAAAAAGTGTAGAAACTACCACCAAGTTCAACCCATTTTAGCATCGCGGGACAAAATAAATCTGAAATTTTGTTGACCAGTGTAATTTACAGACAGGGTGGCATTGCAGTCATTGCCCTGGCATTGATTTTGACGGCCTTTGGGCGTATCTCTCACTAGAGTTATGGTATGTGGTGATTTTATAGTACATAAAAGTAGATCCCAACTGGTGTTCATTCAAGGCAGGATCAACGTTCAGTGTTACGTGGATAAGATGGGGAAGCCCCATATTCATCTGCATCTTTAGGAGCTGGGACATCAGCTTCTCCAGCAGAATCATGTCTGCCCTCACAGAGAACGAATATCTCCAAATCGGTTAGAAGAGACCCATGTCATTATTTTGCCATGTCTTCCCAGATTTTCCCGTTTACCGCCAATCAAAAAGATGTGTGAAGGATTAAAGCCGAGGAACTTAGCGAATTCTCTGCAAATATTGGAAGTTCTCCGGCATGAATTACAGGTTGTTTGAGACGACACACCTCAACAGGGTATTAATCACCTACCGAAATCAATGCTGAGAAAAGTAGGTGAATGTGAAACGATAGAGATAGATCAACTCATTATTAAGCTGCTAAACAGACAGATAAGGATGATGAATTACCATATCGGCCACTACATCCCAACTAATATGTCTACCAAGCAGAAAAATCTACAAGAGACATCTTGCATCATCTCGTATAGGCGACTAAGCACGCTGCGCAAACCAAGGAAGGGTTTTTGTGCATATTTGTCGGTTTAAAGGGAGTATTCAAGAATGTTGCTTCAGCATCAATCTCCAGAGCATCTAGAAATAAAGGGGTCGATGGAAAAACTTGCAGGTGGGTATACTTAGAGGGAGATCAGTTTACGCAAGCATCTTGGGAGAGATACTGGTGGCTAGGTTCAAAAGAGAATGTGTTAAGGCTGATGTTTTGTCCCCACTGCTGTGTAACATGGTTGTGGGCGAGCTGCTAGTAAAATTGGACAATGAAGGATATAAAACTTCGGGATATAGAGATGATCTTATTATTTTGACCCAGGATATATTTAATAGTGTAATGTGGGACAAAATGCAAAAGTTGTAAAAGGACGGACCGAGTAAGATGCTTTCACGAACAGAAGGAACTTAGATGGTCTTAGGACCTCAAAACTCTAGAGTGAAGAAATAAAGCGGTCAGAGGAAGTACATAAGATATCTTGATGTCATTCTAGACTTCCAGTTTACTTGGAATGGATAGCTTCAGAAGACTAGAACCAAGAAGAATGTTGGAGTTAAGACCTAACACGATTTATTCGACATACATCACAGTAATCAGATCCATGATCATCTATACGTCTTTAGTGCAGTGCACAAAGGTGCAACAACAAGTAGCAAAATACAGAGGCTTGTGTGCTTAGGAATAAGAGGAGCAATGAGGTGAGCTTACATCTTTCTCGTCTCCATTTGGTAATAATGGTCGAGGCAAGAATGGGGCATCTGAGATGTAAGTACTACTAAGTTGCAGATATGCAAGATTGCAGCATCTGAGATGTCAGTACTACTAAGTTGCAGATATGCAAGATTGGGGCACAATAATATTATTCAACATTTTGACACAGCTGACCACGGCGCCCCGCTCCAGCCCTCCACCTTGGGCCCTTTCCTGTGCGTTCCGACGTTGCCATTACCAACGGGCACCCATAAGGCCGGGCTCCTTCGAAGACGCTCCGCTGTTGACACCCCTGGAGTTTCATATTCAAACTTTGCGCCGTGACCATCCGACGCTCTAACGTGGCGAGCTCACCTACCATCGCCATCTTTGGCTACAACGCCTCAAACTAATTGCTACCAAACAAAAGGATCGTTTTCCGGCGGTGGCTTGTTGGTCAAAAGAGCAGGTTGGGTTATCTGTAAAACGGGGCTGATTCCATTGGTATCTGAGTAAAGGAGTTTCGGGTGAGTATCTAGGATGATCACCCCAGTTTTACTAGATAAATAACGTGAGTCCGTTAAACTATTCTACTGACACCCTATTGATAATCATGAGATCAGATCACATGACTTCGACATATCTTTTTAATAGAAATTTCGAGGAGGAAACCACGGATTGGATAAGCCGGAATCAATCCAACTATAGACACTTTCAGAAAATCGTTCTGATTGACATATGTATCAAAAAACGGGCTTAAGCTGGAATCTATAGCGAGGCAAGAAGTACAATGATCCCTTTCCCACTAGGAAAATCTTTTAAACAAAGAAGTACGCAATGTGCTAACGAAAGGGCGCTAGTGAACTCCAAAATACAATCAAGATTGGTTTGGGAATTTATTCGAGAATTGAAAAATCTGACAGACCGTAATTAAGTCACTTGGCTGTGGGTTCCCCGACATTTGGCAATCGAAGCAAACCATAAAGCCGATGAGTTAGAAAGAAAGGGATCATCTGGTTCATATGTAGGTCCAGAATCTTTGCTATAAGTGTCTAAAAACACACCACGAGAGCAGGTAAGAAGTTGGGTCGAAGATACTTATATAAATTTTTATGGTTTAAGATAATTGCGCAATCAGTATTTACACTGTCATAAAAGGCATTGGGATGATGCAACCAGATTAATTTATGAAAAGACCTCTACTAAGCGACCATCTCAAAAGAAGACCAAAGAAACCTTGTCAGCTCAAGTAGGAGTTCCGTCTCTCACGATAAAGTTTCTTCTAACAACTACTGAAACGGGCATCTACAGAAAATTGGAATCAAAACTGGAGATACCAACTGCAGATTGAGTAATGGGATGACAGAGGACGTTTACCACATTCTTTGTGGATGCGAGGCTTTGGACGCAAAGAAATAGGCATTCTTGTCAAGCCAGAAGGATAATTTCGTTCAACCAGCCAGATATCTGTACAGATTAGTGTGGGGCACTACGATCCTGGAATGACTGCCATAATTTAATGAGTAAAAGAAATGGAAGGCTAAATATAAAACCCAAAAGGGCTGCAGTGATTCATTCTTTTTGAAATTTCAATCAATTATCACCTTTAAATAATTAAATGCGTTTGCCTAGTTTGTTTAAAACAAAATAAACAGCATTCCTCCCACAATATTCTGAAAAACATCCTTACCTCACTGTCAGAACCATAATAATCTGCCAACCCGCAAATATCTATCACAGTCTGCAGTCCTGCCAGAATCGACTCGTCCGCTGTAGGGCCCAGGATGTTCCTATAGAGATCCGAGGTATTACAGCACACATCTCCTAGAAGAAATGAAGATCATCATATTTTTACCTCACCAGAACAAAGCGAGTTTATCATCCTTACGATGCGCGTTTCTCGGGCATTTTGGAACGACTTGTCTCCTGGGTATTTTGGAATCTTTGTAATTATTGTGATATTGCACGTGTTCGCTGGACGACCTAAGGTAGCTGCCATCATGGTTGTTTCTTCTACGCAGCTCCTCCTTGCGTCGATCTTCTTGATCGAGTATCGGACGCAACTCTAACGGGATCAATTTTATTTCATTGGGATAGGTGCCCAGGCTCGACTTGGAGGCGTTGTGATCCAAATTGGTCGTTCGCTTCGGTGGTAGATGGCCAAGTTCTCTTGACAGATTCCTATCGTTCGCATTATTGAATTGTCTGTGAACAAATCGGTTACTACTCTTTCTTCCGCAGTATATGACCTTTAAGTTGAATACCTGTTCATTTAGCAGTGGTATAGTTCGAGGGATTTCGATTATCGACGGCTGGCATTTAGGACTTCCGATAGTCTAGTTTGATGATCGGTATTCATGAACTAGTGTTTGTGTACGCTGAAATGCTGGGAAGGATAGGGGATTTTTGATGATGCAAGGGGACAACTGTTGTAGGCTTACCATTGCTATGAGAGGATACGGTTTGGAAGGATACTTTGAATTTGGTCTCGGAATTGTCAAAATGAAGTTTCTCGATGACATAATAGGGATACGTTGATGTAATGGAAACAAAAGTACTAAAATGAACAATGACATGAAAACATTTATGCACACAAAAGTTCTTAAAGTGCATAATAGTGCAAATAGTTCATACGACGCGAACAAGCTTATGACACTGACATTGTTGTCAGTGTTGACCAGTATTTAAGTAACCTTGTAGTTAAAACCATTTTCAACTACCAACTACATTAACTACTGATTAAGTTTGTAGTTAGCAATTGCTGACAAGTACAAAGTTTGTTCGCGTCGCATGAACTATTTGCACTATTATGCACTTTTGCACACAAAAGTTCTATAAAGTGCATAATAGTGCAAATAGTTCTTGCGACGCGAACAAACTTACAGTAACTGTAGCTGACATTCACCACTAAAATTAGCATTTAAAAAAAATGAGCGAAACTCTACTAGTTTCCCTTAGAATTAATTACCCTAACTGTGGTTATAAAGGAATTTAGGATAATAATTTTAGGGTTACTATTTACACTGACAGGAATTTACGAATGCTAGCAAAGATAATATATGGACGTGTTCACACTACTTCAGGGCAAGAGGGTTTGTTTGAGGGGAAGTCCCACTCTCTGCTACTACAAAAGAAAAAGACTAATTAATCAAGTGGGCCATTTTCAAGGCTCACTTCCCTTCGTGGTGTTTAAAAAATATTTATTAATTATTTATTCACTATTAAAATTAAGTAATTAAAATTTAGTGGTTATTAATTAACTTAATATTTAGTAATTGAAAACATTTTTAGCACTGCCACTAAAGTACAGTTTTGAAAAAGGATTATTTCTTCTGAACACACTTTATTCTTACCACTAATTTATTAATCAATAAAATTAAAAAAAATAAATTAAGTCGTTTGTCGTAAATTAACTTTTAACTAATTAATTATTAAGTTAAATAATTAATTAAATGTTCCTTACGTAATTTATTTATTTTTCTTAATTATTTATTGAGTAATAAAATTAAATAATAAATTTAGTTATTACTAATTAATTTTCAAGTTTATTAATAGTAAACTTTTTAACATTCTGTTTGTCGTGGTGTTGCTTTTCCTAAACATATTTTATCTTTCCTCTTAAGTTATTCGTTAATAAAATTAAAGGTAATTTATTTGTTACTAATTTAAAGCTTTTCAAAGTTAGTCATTGAAAATATTTTTAGCACTACTTCTCCCGTGAGGTTTGAAAAAGAAATCTTACTTCAACTTTGTCCTTGATTTATTAATTAATAAAATTAAAATTAAGTTAGCTGTTATAAACTAATTTTCTAGTTTTTTTTTTAATACTGTTTCTCTCTGGAGGTGTTTAAAAAAAGCATTTGTTTTGCTAAGCATACTTCATTCTCTTTCCTCATTTGTCAATCATTTATATTAAAATTAATTCCCTGGTTATAAATTAACTTTTAACTAATTAATTATTATTTCTTTTAATCACCTAAAACATTTAAAATGTTTCTTCGTTTCTTGGCATTGAAAAAATGAATTTAATTATTTAATGATTAATAAAATGAAAATCAATGTAGATCTCATTAATTCATTTGTAATTAATTTTATGATCTAAACGTTTGTAGTACTCTTCACCTCATCAGTATTTAAAAAGAAATAATTGAATCCTCATTAATTAATAAAATTATTTCAATCGCTAATTAAAGAAATAAAATTAACTTACAAAATGATTATAAATGATTATGAACATATTTAGATGAAAGATAGTTAATTTCATCTTTTGGTAACAGCGCTCATTCGTGAATAAACTATAGAAATCATGTAATCTGTACGTGAAGATCTGCAAATATGGTTACAATTGGAAATCTTTTTAATATCACGGATAGTAAATAACTACATATGAACACTAACGACTTATAGAGATAATTTTTTTAAGCTCGTCAGCAATATCTCATCGAAATCATAAATTCAGTGCGTATGAGATATCAAATGCGCTAATCGAATACGTTTAAATTTAATTTTAATAACTAGTTTTACTTATATCTATGTTAAAATAATAAGGTTATAAAAAAATATAGAATGTCACAGAAAACAGCCAATTGAATAAAATCCTTAAATATTAAAAATTCCTAAAATAACTAAAACTAATGGCGGTTCGTATATTCAATCTAACCTCAAATTAACGTATACTGAGCATAAATTATGAATATCTTATTTCTAGTTAATATTGACATGAAATTAATTAATTATTTTCTTTTTTAGGTGGGATATACTTGATGGAATATTAACTTGACTAGGCAGTACACACTCTATACGACGAACTGGCAATCCTCTGGGTACAGGTTGGACTTTCGGTTGAACGGGCCTCAGTTTAGGTCAATAGCATGGAATGGTAATCTGGCCGGGATTCTTCGTAGGAAATTTTATAGGAAATTCTTGACAATTTTATAGGTAAAAGTAAGGATTTAATTATTCAGGAGTAATATTGATACTTTTTTTTCGGTAAACACTTCGTGGAACTTTGATATTTTTGATATTGTGGCATAAAAGTCGTGATAGGAGTTTAATATCAACCGTCGTATTTCGTGGTCACAGGCAGAATGAGGATTTAAACTAAAATTACCAGTAATCGACCTTCGATTGTTATCGCTATCAGGCAAGCCAACATTGAATTTGAATTGATATCAGTAACTGACATCAAAACACCGTTATTTACTCTAGTTTGAGGGGAGTACAGCAAAAGTTACCAAACAGACATCCCGAAGAATGAAAAATCTCCGAGCAAAATTATAAGAACAACATGAAAATATACCAGGTAAGCTTGAATTAACATAGAAAATAAAGTTCACATTATAATTAAGGCTATACTTAGCACCTATTATTAAGATGGTTCATTTTAATAGTCTTTCTTAACAAATTCAAAATTTGCCTGTAAAGTAGGCAACCAAATACGCGCTTCACCTTTCAATTACTTCTTTATTTGGCTTTGAAGCCGGTTTTAAATGACTCTAAACTAGATTCCATACTTCTGATTCCATAGCAATATATTTACAACAGATTTTGACAGATCATGGATTGGATTACCTTTCAGTTCGAAAGCACATATTTTTTATAGTGTATTTATTTTACTTAAATTTAGTTTAATAGTGCTTTTACATGTATTTGCAATCCAAGTTCATTGATATGTCAACAAGAAGACAGGAAAAATTGCTGGAATTCGGTTTTGTCAAAAATTGACGTGCATGCGAGGTTGCATACCCTTGGTACAGTCATATTTTTAAGATTATTGTAATGTGGTAATTTGTAATGTAATTTTTAATGTTACATTACAGTACTTATATCAATTGCGTAGCAACACAATAATATAGTTATTTTTTTTTCATGTAAATTGAGTTATTTTGTGGCATGCTTAATATATATGGGGGAATTTTACATAACCTTTTGTATTTTTTAGTGAATAGCAATTTTAGAATTTGAAAAAAAAAATTGCGTACCTACCGGTAAATAATAATTGTGAGAGGGAAACTATTGTCGCTACCCGTTAGTTATTACTGCAGCAAGGAGGTCTGCGTTCCGAGCGATCACACGCACATACTTCGATAGAAAATTACCCGATTGCCCGTATGAATCCTCTAATTGTTTTGGTCGAGTAAGGAAAACACACCCATGTATAAAAACTACATGCGCCCGTAAATCACGTGGAATATTTCAATGCACAGCGATGACGCATATATACATAACCTGTTTGTTGAATACGAACCACAACGCGGCTGTGTTTTCGCAATATTCTACGCATTGGCGGCGTCTTAGATGTAGCTGTTTATTTATATTTGTGCAGCACTCAAATATCTCCGTTCAGGCTTTCATTGAAAAGTAAGAATTGCTAAAATAATTTATATTTTGAATGCGTTTTAAGCACTGTAACAAAATAAAATATATAATTGTATTACTTATTTAAATAGGTAATAGTGACATTTTCTTTATTTCTTGTATTTTATTAAAAAAAAAGATAAAACAAGCAGGAATAAAGAGTCATTAACTATTTAAAATATTAAACCAAAAACTTGGTAAATCTTTTTATCATTGATTAGAAATAATTTACATATTATTAATATCAAAACATTGTAATCTTCCACAACAACACATTTGAAAATGATGGTAAGTTTGTTATATCTAGCGGCATGTTAAATTTAAACGATTATCAAAAAATGTATGAAATCTTAATAAATCCAATCAACGCCCCTAAATATTGATGCAACTAGTCCAAAAAACAGGGAAAGCTCTTTTCACTAAATTATGTTAATTATTGTTACTTTTCATTGTAATTTAATAAGTTTTTAAAATTTGTAATCACATAATACTTTCTAGATTTTCCTTTTTCAATATGAAGTTCTCTTTAATTACATTAAAATACAGAACCTTACATAATATTCTCTAGTGACTCCGCAAAAGTATGTAGGTACATATGCAAGTTTCTAGGCATAGACTGCGTGTAGGCAACGCCACTGAGTTTTCCGAACGCGTTTGTCCGTACTTTAGTTATTACTGAAACAGTTAAATATTTATCTTAACTTAACTCTTTTTTGATATCTTATAATTTTTGCGATATTAAAGCAAATAGCGAAAGGTGTGTTGTCGATAGGGCGCTTCATGCTGCCCAGTAGCTATTAATTAATTTTTAATTAATTAAATCGAATTGCCACCTGCAATTTCATTGACGTGCGAAAAGGTTTGTCTTCCATTCACGAAGATATACGCAATACGCAAATCTGAATCTAGGAACGAAGCCCACCTCATCAAGTTTACGTGTCCATCGACAAGTTCTAGGCTGTAGGCGTCACGAAGTGCAAGCTGACCGTGAGTATCGTCTAAATCAGTCGATCAGCCGAATTAGTTGATCATCGACTAATAATGTGCGACCACAGTATGGATCGTCTGGATATTGTATTATTGTATAGGCGATTGATATGACAAGGATTGCGTCAGAAGACCATGTCTTAATAATGCGGTGATTTAGGTCCTGACGCGAAACGTAACTATTTAATCTTTCGAGCGACGAGGAGAGGAAGAAATAGGAAAAAATGGACGGAAACGAGGAGAGCTCTTAATTGAGCTATTAATATCCGAGCAAGTAATATACTGACGACTGCGTTTAGTGGCTGCTGGCCGTGTGTGTTTAGAAATGACGGAAATCGTTGTTGCAAAAGCGTTATTAGTAATGAACGCGCTAATGGGAGTCGTTACAGATCGTTTTAAAAGGATGGATGATTATCGACGTAAACAGAGGCGTACGTCTTGAAGGGTCTATTTGCTGCAAGAAATAAGTGGATTCTTTTTGTTGTGGATTAAACAATGTATTGCAATGAAATTAAAGTTTTTTATAATGTTTGAGAACTTTCGCATAAAAACTTTGTTATTCATCAATATGTATACATATATTTTTTGAATGAAAGTGATATCACGATGGTGATGAGTTATGGACAAAAATCTAGCAGTAAATTGCTATAACCGAGTTCGACAAGATGCTGAAGCTTGCCTGCTTAGAAATAACATAACTTCCTACATAAGCAACAAGATGATGTATTTATATTGAGAATAAACTTTGTTCAGATTTCCAAATCCGATAGTTTGTTAGACGAAACAATTTTTTAGTTCAAATGTAATCAATATACTAAAATCATTATGAATATATAATATTTTCACCACAAAAATAATTATTTTAGATTTGAGTAAATAGATTTTCTCAACTGGAAACTATCATATTTATGCCTTAATAATGAAGCAAGATGTACATTTGATCGAAGTATATAAAAGTATTGCCATTATTTGGTTCCAAAATATAAGTATATTGAACTGATAATACTTACCTGTTTAATCTAAGCATTTCTACTATTCAAGGGTAATAATTACCTACTAATTTTGTGTCTGTAACACCAAAAAACCTCGATAGGGGAAAATTAACAAATGAAGAAATATTATGTAATTAAATAAATTTACTGTCATACTTTATAATTTTACAATGTTTGGAAGAAGGTAGCGTATCGGGGTACTCTAGGAGTGCGCACGGGATATTGATGCGTAGAGGTATATATGATATGCGTATCCCGTCGTTGCGACCAGTGTTCTCGGGATACGTCCCACTCAATGCCTGGGACTGGTATCTGGAAAGTGTTATGGCAATAATGACCGAATCACATACAGGGTGTTCAAAAACGCATCTCCAATGTGGGTACCTTTAAACCAACAAAACTTTTTTATTTCAAATGGAACATGGTATTTTTACTACAGCATTGAATGCAGCGTAAAATTCTACATTGATTAACATTAGGGTTTAGTATACTTATCTTTGATAGTTTTTGAGATATTAGCATTTATTGCCTAAAATATGACTACTTGCCAAGTTTCAAACAAATAAAGTATTTTTTCCTACAAAACACTCTATGTATTATTTTTTAGAATTATTCGTTATCTTTTTTTTGCATTGTTGGTTTCCATACAAGATATTTATCATTGAAAGTTTTCCAATTATTAGCAAATTTTGTGTAATTGTAATTATAAAATATTAATAAGCCATAATTATTATGCGATCGCAAATTACTTGTTAGTATTTTTACCTGCTTATTAAATACATCAAATTAAAAAAAAACTAAGAAACTATTATTCTAAAACAATATTTATATTGGACATTTTCGAAGACTTAATAGTTTGTTCTGATTTATGTTATCTGTCTGTATCGCTTAATACCTAATTTAAAACAAAAAGCCAAGAGGCTGTATTATTTTCCGAGACTCCATGACAGAGGGCTCCCCTACAAGAAAATACCTGGTCTAGTAAGTGAACAATATTTGAAATATTATGGGTGTATTTAGGATATCTGCTTTAATTTCCCTTTGTATTTTTTTTTTTTGAGGTTTTTATTCATTGCAAATAAGTGTTGGTATCTAATCATTGTTACATTCTTCATGAATGTAGAATAAGTCTAACATGTTATTTGTATATGTTACTTTCAATATTTTTCTTATTTCTTTCGTTGTAAATCGAATCGGATGTTTGAAGAAAATGTGTGAAGGAGTTGACAGCATTAGGACGTTCTATAAAAGATATGACTTCTTAATACTGCATAGGTTTATCACTGTGCAGTTTGGTAAATTACCAACAATGGGTATCACTTGTTTGTTAGCATATCTCATGGCCTACTAATATCTAATAATTAATGTACGTTCTCTATGACTTAAAGATATTACTATTAGTAAGAAACTAGCGAACATTAGATATCTGAAGCATAAATATTTAGATAGATTAGACAAATAATGTACAGAGTGTTTTGTAGCAAAAAACTCATTTTATTTGGCTGAAACTTGGAATTTAGGCATATTTTTAGCAATTTTGCTAAAAATATGCAAGAAATGCTAATATTTCAAAAACTAGTAAGAATAGGTATAACAAACCCTAATTTCAATCGATGTAGAATTTTGCGCTGCATTCAATGCTGTAGTAAAAATAGACCACAGTGGACCATGACTACACTGCACAAACATTACACTAACTTGCATTCATTTAGTCTGTACTATCAAAATATGTCATAACATACACGGTGTTTCATTTAAATTTTTACAATTTTGGTGAGGATTTTTTTTCGGTCGCCCTGTATTTTTCAAAATAACTGAATGTGCTCCTTATGAACTTGTATAACTCTAATAACAAAAACGTTACCACTTTTCGTATACAAACCGAAGCGAATATAGTGGCCCACCCTGTATACAGTGTGTTAAAAAAAAGGTTGTCGGATATTTTACCCAATTGTAGTACTGGTGGAAATAAACAAAAAAGTCTTAGTCAACATGGGTCCGCATATCAACTGTTTTTGACATATAGTCGATTGCATATTGTTTTAGTAGGATAAAAATTTTCAAAGAAATTCTGATCGCAATGTAAATTAAACAAATGTTTATTTAAAGTAAAACTAAATAAATTGTTCTACATGTCCACCGTTCATTTCTAAGCACGCTTCACACCTTCTTATAAAAGATCGACGCAATCTTTCGAAAATTCCTGGAGTCCTTCGAACTTCCTCGCAACAATTTACGATTCGTTGCCTGAGTTCTTCCAAATTGTTTACAGATCGTGCGTACACTAATTGTTTTAGATGCGCCCAATCATAGAAGTCTAGAGGTGTCAGGTTAGGGGACCTAGGAGGCCATGCAGTTGGTCCACCCGTCTATCCATCTCTCGTTGTAATCTTGATTTAAGAAATTTCTAACTACGATGGAAAAATGCGCAGGAGCTCCATCGTGCATAAACCACATTTAATCTGTTAAAAAGTGGCACGTCTCCAACAAAACGGGTAATTCATTTCTTAAAAATCAAGTACACTTGTCCCGTTAAACGATTAGGAGAAATACTGGACCAATTAAACAGTCTCAAAAATAGCAAGCCAACATTTAGCGATACGGTTTTGGTGATGCAGTTCAACAACAGCATGGGGATTTTCATCTGCCAGACGTGATTGTTATGAAAATTGAATATTCCGTCTCTTGTAAACCCAGCCTCGTCACTAAATAAAATCTGAGTCGCAAAATTAGGAGTTTCTGCCAGCTTTCGTAAAACCAATGACAAAAAATCCTACGTGCATCATAATCGAGAGGAGCAAGAACTTGCACGCGTTGAATGTGGTGGGGATAGAACTGTTGTTCCCGTAGAATTCTCCAAATGAGAGAATGACTGACGTTCAGTTCTGCGGCAAGTCTTCGGGTGCTAATATTTGGTTGTCTTCTACCCGTCCAAAATATCTAATTCTACTGCGGGAGAAGAAACGATCTAGTCTACCAGAACCACCATTAATTTTAAATGAACAGTTTCGGACAGCCGGATATGAAGTCTTGAGAAAATCTTATCACTCGGTAACAACCGATTTGGAAATTCTTCGGCATACATACGCCGTGCTTCAGTTGCATTACCATTCGCACGAGCGTACTAAAATGCATATCGGCATTTCTGCATTTGTGTACTTATGCATAATTTGAGAACAAAAAAAAATTGACGCAAATGATAAATAATCTGATGACAGATGTCTGACAGAACTAATTTTAAGTCACAATCAGTTGTTTGACAAAGGGAACTATTCTCAAAACCGAAAAATGTTTTTTTTTTATTTTAAAATATGTAATCGACTATATGTCAAAAACAGTTGAATTGCGGACCCATGTTGACTAAGACTTTTTTGTTTATTTCCACCAGTACTATATAATTGGGTAAAATATCCGACAACCTTTTTTTAACACACTGTATATTTGTGGAAGCTCTTTTCGGTTTGCCTATTTGCCTAAAATAAATAAATATAAACGTCGTTCTTCTCTTCTTCATCTGCTCACTTTTTAAGCTGCTCTTGCATTTGTCATTCTTTCACAACTAAATCGTTATTTAAGAATATTCTCTTATTATTTATATTTTTTAATTTATTTTTGTTTTTTCATATCATGTTCATCTTCGTTCCGGAAATTATCTGTTTCGACAATATATTTATTTTCTCCTGAAGCTTGTACATGTGTCATTTTTAAAATAACTATAGTGGTCTCTAATTTAAAATAAACAGATGTCTTTTAAATATCAATCATAAAAAACATTCAATAATCAAATACAATTTTAATTAAAATAACAAGACCATTTTGCTCAGACGACTGACGAATCTCGTAGGAAATTTTCCCGACTTTATACGCCTTAAGGTATTGTCTATACGCAACAATTTTCACTGCTAGAAAACGACGCAAATCGAAATCCTCCGGTCGCAAGCGCTCCAGTTCCGGTAGTCCGCCGATAGGTACCCACCTTTAGCAAAGCGGGGGACAGTTCATTTAACCAAACAACACGCATAGCGCTCTGCCTTCTGCGATCAAACGCAAGTTTTCCGTCGAAGCGTTCAGCACAGTCACAACTGTCGATCGCGATAGAAGCACGTGGTTCAGCGTGTAAAGCTCTGTGCCAATGCGAAAGTTTCTTCGCGGCTATTTGTACACGATTCCAATTAGTGTCCTGTTTCTCGTTTAGTTGGATGTTTCAATCGGCATTTTGACTTTTATGGGGAAATTTTTAAAGGGAATAATAAGTGATAATTTTGATTTACTCCTGAAGTTTAATAGCAATAGGCAGTGTAGAAGAATTATATACGCAGCTACTGTTGTTAGAGTTCAATACGTACTAAGGTAAGATTGTTTTGTATATCTCATATCCTTTTAGAGAGTCGTGTTTGTCGTAATTTTTCATTACGACTAACGAATGAAATGACATGAAAATAATGTGTGATGCTTATATTTAAAATTTTATCTGTATTTAATTGCTTAAAATTGCAAAGAAAATTAATTATCTATTGTTTTAAAATTAATCATTCAGCATTTTGCTAATAAACATTTGGGAGACTTTAATGTTATTTTATAAGGTGTCATCATTTGCTTAATAAAATAGCATCTGTGACTCTAATGCAATTTAAAAAAATATTATTGTTATGTTTTTAATTTGTTTCGTTTGTTTTATATGATACGGAGTGGTGTAAAAATTCTAGGATTTATTTGGTTAACGTTATTACAATAGTTTATACAGGGTGAGATTTTTTTATCCATTATTTTTGTGAAGATCTCAAAAATCATAAGATATGCGCATAGGTTTAAATAGAGAAAGATTTTGCATCTCTATCAGCTTAGTCCAGATACGATTTTGTCCTTTTAAGCATACGATGCATGGTTTACTAGTTTTTTGGAAAAAATAGAAATTTACCAAAACCTTTTAGGGGTGCTGTTTAGGGCATTTAATGTCAAATAAAGACATCTTAAATTTTTCATTTTTGAGTTAGGAAGCAAAGTTTATTTTTTTTAAATGCAAATTATAGTTGGCTATGATATATTCTAATAGTGCACTTTTTCCACTTGCAATGATGTACGTAGCACTTATTTTAATTAATAACAGCGCAATACACTATTATTATTTTTAACAAAAAATCCAGTCTTGCCATAGAAAATTGCGATGTAAACAATTGAAGCGTTATGTTTACTTCATAATTGACACTTCCTTCATTAGGGTGATTATAGTTTGGAAGTTTTGTGAAAGCCAGAATAAGGTAATATTTATCAAGACACACAGATATATAGATAGATTTATTTCATGTTTTTACAAAAGTATTACAATCTTCAGGCATATACAGGCTGTTTAAAGTTATCGGCGCACTATTCCTAACTTTGTTAATATTGTAGCTACGATGTTGGTTAAATTAGATTAAAGATGTAGGGTTTTTTACGCTGATTACAACCGTGTAACCAGGAAAACAATTGAAAATCGCGTTTACGAGATATAATAGGTAATTTTTTTTATTTTTAATGGACCGTCTTGTATATTTTGTCACCAATTGATAGAAAACCAGTTTCTCTATGCAATATTGTTATAATAATATAACCTTAAAATGAAAAACAAAAGAGCTACGACTCATATAATGATGGATTCTATATAACTGTTAAAACTTTGGTTGTTTGCCGACTTAATACGTTTGTTTTAAAAGCCAAACAGAAAATCCAAGAGTTTACAAAAATTTATTAATAACAATGACAAAAAACAATAAATTATAATAAGTGTTCGACTACACTGTAAAAAAAGTTGTAGTAAAATTACATGTAAAATCGTTGGTAACAAAGTTGCCCACAATTTTACAGGTAAATTTGCTTCATAAGGTAAAATTTCTACCATCTAGTAAATTTCACATGCTGAATGTGTTTTTCAAAGATTGTACTGTAAAATTCGTATATAATATTTATATGAACTCTATATTTACCGAACACTGAAGTAATTTTCATATGTATTTTTATAAAGAAAGCAAGCAACTTACCTAATTCTTTTATAGCAACTAATAGGTCATACTGAATCGCTCAACCAGGGATCAAGAATGAACACGCTTACGCGAAACCTACGATTGTTTGTGACGTACCTGATATCATTCAGCCAATAATAAGTTCGACAAACGAATAGAATTACCTACGCGCACAGATAAATAATCCAATAACCATCACATTGCGGCGATTGAATTTCGTTATTTTCCATGATATCTATAGTTTTTAACCGAAAATTCAAGTAAAAAACAAATAAATAATAAAAGATCCTCATATTTTTACAGCAAATTAATAGTTTCACTAGTAAAATTACCATTAAAGTGCACTAAATACCCCAAAAAAAATGACAATTTTACACTTTTAAGTAAATTTTGAGAGTAAATACAAAATGTACATGTGTTTTCCTGTATTTTCCTTTTGAATTTTTGTTACATCTTAAACTTACATGAAAAAGCTATAAATTTTACCGAAATTTCTATTTCCATGTTAAATATCCTAGAAAAAGGAATATTACATGTAATATTCCTGATTTACCATGGCAAAATTACTGTAATTTTTTACAGTGTACATTTCTATTTTCTGATATGCATTTCCTATATTGTTTAATTGCTGCCTCGCTGATTGAGAAATTACACGTTGATCTGTGATGTTTATTATTATTGATGTTATCCATTGTTTCTCTTACTGCATTTTGTAATTCGTGTATATTTGGATGTTTTCAACTGTATACTTTATCCTTTAGATATCCCTACAGGAAAAAAAAACTTTTGGACAGGTCTGGAAATTGTGCAGGCCAGTTCACTGGTTCCCTGGTACCAGTCCATTTATTTCCACAAACAACAAAGTTTTGGCTGTTGTATCGAATCCATCATTATATTAATCGTAGCTCTTTTGTTTTTCATTTTAATTTCATACTATTGTGTGCAAAACCGGGTTTTCTATTAATTGCTGACAAAATATACAGGGTGATCCATTTGAAACAACAAAGTTATCTATTATATCTCGTAAAGGCGATTTTCAATTGTTTTTTTTTTGATTACACGGTTGTAATCGGCGTAAAAAACCCTAGATCTTTGGTAATTTAACCAACATCGTAGTTGCAATATTAACAAAGTGAGGAATAGTGCGCCGATAACTTTGAACATCCTGTATAAGTGTTTAAAGCAAATGTCATTAGAAGTAATATATAGAACAAAAACAATCACAAAAAAAACAACTTACAAAAACGTATTAGGAGGATTGTTTATGATACATGGTAATGGTAATATACTATGTTGTTTAAAAATTGGCCTGCAAAGATTCCTAAAGTCAGCATCCACAGCCATATGCGGAAAGCACGCTTTTGCAACTTAAAAACTTTTATAGAATATGAAAAATTTCCCCAAACTATCACAGCGTATATCAAATCGCTGTGAAATAAGTAAACAGATAGAATCACATTGAGTTCAACAAGGTTTTTAAGTCTCCATAAGATATTAAATTCTGCTAGATAATCTTGATAAGTCTCATTTATGTGATGTATCCATGACAAATCGTTATCAATGGTAACACCAATTTACTTTTATCGCATCAAGTGCTCTATCACCTCCACGCAAACCGAAATCTAGAGTTCGACTTTTCTCAGCATTTAATTACAAACCATTCGACGCAAATCAACCTTCAGCATTGGTCAGCAGTTCAGCCCGACATTTTACATATGGTATTCACGTCCTCAGCAGATGCTATCAGCGTGGTATCATCTGCATGCATAAAACACGCGTCAAGTGTAATATATTCAAAAAAAGCCATTTACATAAATGATAAAAAGAAGAGGGCCAAAGATAGAACGCTGAGGAACTCCATATTCAATTGAAAATACTGTTCTTCACGTCAACAAATTGCGAGCGATCACACAAATAAGAACGCAGTAAACTATAAACATTTCCCCGCACCCCGTACGCAAAAAGTTTATCGAGCAATACATTATGATTGAAACAGCCTTGCTGAGGTCACATGAACAGCTATATCAGTCAAAAGAGCTACATAAACGCTGCAAGTCTTCCATTGGAACTTCTTTTCTATTTCTCACTGTTTAAAAGTTATTTTGAATAAAAGAAATTTGGGGCGGATTTCAAGGTCAAACTGCACCCCCTAAAGTTGAAGCTCCACAGCAATAAAAGGTGTCGTTGAGTAACACTCTATGGCGTCTACAAATTGGGGAAATTTCATTAGGATCCGCAATTTACAGCACGCGCGGTTCCTAAAACCACTACTTGAACTGCACTCCTACACTGAGAAAAAAATTTAATAATCATAAATAAAAATATAATTATCATAAGTAAAAAGTTCAGCTGGATAGCGGACAAAAGCACAGATTACTTAGCACTAGTAAAAAACAGATCCTAAACACTGATACTAACAAGAAGCAATCCTAAGTTACTTACGGTCAGCTTCATACCGGTAACTTATGAAGCTACTTATGATAATTAAACTGAAGTAGTTAAGCCAAAGAATATATGTAGTTGCAGTAAGCAAAGATTTGCCCTTGTCAACTAGTAGGTGTATTGCTGTGAGTGAACTATTCTATATCAGCTATAACAGCTATCATACCTTCATAATTAATGCAAGCTATTTAGATTACTTGTGATAAGGAAAGAGTATCGTTAATGCACGTTCACTAAATACCTGATATATAGAAGGTAATGGTTTGCAATAAATATACAATATACTTACCTTAAATTTGATGTTCAACTATAGGTAGTGTAGGAAACGAGGAAGTTTAGTGAATATTTATTAAGTAGCTTACTGTGTACTCTGTGGGAATAACTGATAAAGTACAAAAAAAAAGTTATAAGTACTGCGTACCGAGCAATGCGTAATTCAAAATTGCTTGCAAATAATTTTTAATTACTATTCAGTGTGCTGTAGCTTCGATTGCATTAATAATTGAAGATTAAATTCCCATTTATTTTGCTAAAGATGGTACATAATACTTACTACTTAAGAAAAAAAAGCAGTATTATTAGTAATAGTTTTATTTTGTATAGGACAAACACAGTGACCACCTGATATGAATGAAAGATATTGGTTTCACTTTAACAACAGTTTTTTTTTAAAACAATTTACAACGTAATGACTTATAAAATATATTCTTTAATAATGAAAAAATGACCAAAGCAATAATAAAAGATAAGGTAAATGGGGGCCCCTTGATACATTATTTAGTTATTGAAATTATTGAAATCTAAACAAAGGACAAAGAGAAATATGGCTTTGAAGTTAGAACTAATAACCAACAAAGAAATAATATACCTAGGCGGTAAACTTGCGGTTTCTGTTGGTTCTTTGCACTGGGCGTTATCTCGGCGAGTTGATCCTCTGTCGGCGTACGTGGCGGTTATGTCCGGTGATCGCCTCGAAAACGGCTACTTCGTCGGGGTATCCCTAACTGCAGGTGGCACTTGGAGTGTGGAATCACTCAGCTACCGACGGCATTCACACTTTAACTTCATCAGCGAGCGCAGATATCATCACAATGATGGGGAATTCAAATATCCCACCACGTGGTTTAAAACGGCAATCTTGAAACATCCGCTTGCTTGTAGGCTCGGTACTTCTTCTTTCGCTGGGATTCTTTATACGGATGGGGCCTTGAGTTAACTCACCCGGTACTTTTGATATATTTGCGTTCCAACTGGCCTACAATGCCCGTACTCCTTGGCCACCCCTTTTCGACGACCTTTTCCTACGTCCGTAACTCTTACTTGACGCTAGCCCGCGCTTGCGCGCGCAGCCGTCTCGGGGATTATTTCATTACTCCGCCGCATTAGCCAATCAGGAATAGTAAAACAATCACGGGGTGGCGGCAAAACTCAAATAATCATAGTTGTGGCAAGTTGTTACCTATTTAAGAAAATACATGAGTTTAAAAGCGATCAGCATTGTTGTTACTTCTACTAACCATGTGCTGTAGTTAGATACAGTACCAGTAGTCATAAGTAATACGTTACTTACCATAAATTGTCAGGTACGCTGTGTTAATAGCCGTTAAAAAAGCACTATTTACCAGAACAATTTTGCATTCAGGGAAACTGGTTTAGTTTGCCAGGTATTAATTAACGAGAATAGTTCCAAGTAAAACTTAATCTATTGTAAATAATTTTTTATCAAGTAAACACTTTACGTAGCCCATTTTTCCCAGTGTAAGGATTTTGTTACATATGTATTTGTGGCCCTCACTCAAGAACTATTTCCCAGACGAAAATCCACGATTCGTATATCACAATCAAACGAGACAGTTTCATTAGAACGACACATCCTTAATGTGTGAACATGCATTCGGTTTTTTGACCTTCCATTAAACCGATTAACGCTATACAAATGAGCCAGTGACCGTAAAATCGAATTACTCGGAAAACGAATGCCGTTTTACGGCCGTTCCAGCAGTTATTAGTTCATGATTTATATCCCGCCTCCGACAATAAATTAAATTGATAAGTGCGGCAAATCAATCGATAGCATCGGTGTTGTTATATCACAATGTTTGCCAAATAAAAATGTCCTTCGAGCCGCCACTCGATGATATCGTAAAGGAAATAATAAATTTCGTAGGAAGGAAAATATGGATTTGTATAAAAAGTATTTGACGCAGCAGCCGGTCCAGACAAAATACGAACGCGATGTTCGTTCTATTCGGTGCATTAATAAATAAGTAAGTAAGAATACATGAATGATAACTCAGCACTTAACCACTTCAAGCGATTTTTTAGACATTTAAAAATAAACACGCACGCTCTGTATGCCAGTAAATTGAATCAATCTTCTGCTGTGTAGAAGTATGTTAACTGGTTAAGTACTGATGTAAGTATAAACATGCTTACATGTAGAACATACAGCAGGAATCGTTTGAATTGCATAAGGCCTAGGTTTGCGTTTATAATATGATTGATTGGGAAAATATAGAACTAGGTAGCAAAAATCTTTTTCTAACTTGTCGTTACAATAAAGCTATAAATACACTGGACGGAGTGCGTTTATAACTCATAAATTGTGCATTAATAGGTTGACAAAGGACTTTTACTGCAACATTTTAAGTTGAAAAAAGACGATTAATGTGCAAATTGGAAAAAAATAACACAGATAATTCGTTTCATAATGCTCTTCTAGATCGTTTAGTCTCATTCTCGGCGCAAGCGCTTTCTTTCACAAACTTGGGCTCGTCTAATAACACCGCCCTCGTGAATCTAATCTTTAATATGCTATACCCTTACCCGAAGCCTACTATGGAAAAGTGCATGCCGAAGAAAAAGAGATATCTGCTCAGGCAATCAACGAAATGACAATAGTGTATTAAAAAAAACACTAGTGTTACGTGTTACAATAATCATTGTAATATTATTTATACTATTTTTTTTCTATTTCGCATTAATTTATGTTTATTTATTATTAAAAATGGAATTTCTTATCCATGCAGGGAATTTTAACGTTTCTATGCTTGTGGCATAATTCCTGCAATTACATGCAAAAGCCTGTATAGAAATGTCAAATGTGAAATGTCAAACCGCGAGCCACACTACCAACCTCACCTAAACACACATAAAATGTCACAAAAAACAGTGTCACAAAGTGGAGAAACAGTATTATAAAATAGAACTTTGCGACACTGTTTTCCGGCAAAACAGTTATACAAAGTGCCTATTGTATGTGCGAGATGGAAGATAGTATATTAAAACACTAGTGTTACAATGATGTTCGTTGTAATACGAGTACAAATTTGACAGCGTATGTGAGTAACGAGCATAGAGATAATAAATACACAGAGATTCAAAATGATTGTCAATTCCGCTCCTATAGAAAGGTTGAACTAAGTCAATGTTGGAACATAACAAAGTAAACGGATCTGTCATAAATAAGGAAAACGTAACTTATATTTGAACTCGCATTAATATAAACGACTATGGATTGATGTTTCTGCTTGTAAAAATGAATGTAATTAATTTAACTTAACTAAATTATGATTTTACAATGCAGTACTTAACTGGTGTTTGACTAAATTTATTTATTACTTAAATTATAACATACAATTAGTGATAATTATTAAGTGACAAAACTGTATCTCTCAGTTCTTCTATGGTATGCATGCGGTTTCTATAGATCCTATTTTTTAGATAGCCGAACATGAAGTAATCTAATGGGGTTAGATCAGATGATCTTGGTGGCCATCTTTGTGCTCTAACGACCCTGTCAGCAAAAAACTGTTGAAGATATTGGCAGGTTTGTCGAGCAGTATGTGCTGGAGCATTATCGTGCTTGAAAATAACCTGCTTCAAGCTCATTTTCTTGTAACTCCGCAATAAACAATTCCAACATCTGTTGGTGAACGTTGGGCTGTTACAGTTTCCTCGAAGTAAATTGGCCTATTATTCCTTTGCCTGGACATAGCTAACCAAACTCCCATTTTTACGGGATGCAATTGCGTTTCTGGAAATTCCTGTGGATTTTCTGCAGACCAGATACAATAGTTTTGTAAATTGATATAGTCTGTTAGATAAAACTAGTTAGATAAAACTAATCGTCCCTTAAATTGTTATTAAACCAATGACAATATTCCAATCGCCTATCGTGATCTAATGGTAATAATTCCTGTACTGTAGAAACTTTATAGTAGATGAAAATGTAACTTTCTTTTGACAGCTCATTGCGCTGAAGTGTATGATAAGCCTATAAAATTATAAAATTTAATAAACTATTTCACTTAATGTTAATATTGATTTTTTACCTGTTTGTTGAGCTATTACCACAGATAAATTCCCTTATTTTCTTACAGTATTCAGAAATACTATTGTGGGTGATATTAGATGTAAATATAAACGATTTGAAAAAAAAATTATAAGATAAGTAATCGAAAGATATTACAACACGAACGCCAATGTCGCTAAATGTCAAGAAAATTCATTTAATGTATGAAATTTGTATGTAGCTAACTTCGCTCATTAAATTGGTGATAAGTAAAGATAAATTTTTCCGGAAAACAGTTTTTTTTACGACAATCATTTTGAATCACATGGTATGTTATATAGTAATAATAATAATAATAATAATAATAATTTTATTTCATCCTTTTAGACTACATTGCAGCATAGGATAAGTCACAAACTTTGTAATTAAAATAAGATAAAATATACATTCCTTCCTACATATAAAAGGAGAGTCAATAGTAATTAAAAACGTATATCAAGTGCGTAATATTACATAATTCATATAATAATAATTTTATATAAACGAAATAAAGAGAGAGAGAGACAGATGCAAAACAACACCCCAGTGAGAACACATATAACATCAGATATTATGATCGCGTAGGTAATCTTCTACTGAATAATAAGCTTTAGTAATTAAGAAATGTTTAAATCTACTAAAAGATAGCATTTTATATTCTACTGGAAGGTTATTAAATAAAAGAATACACTGATATCTGGGGCTTCTTTCGCTTGCGGTTAATCTATGCTTAGGAATTTCTAACACATGGCTATAATAATAATAATAATAATAATAATAATAATAATAATAATAATAATAATAATAATAATAATAATAATAATATTTATTTTGTTATAAGACACACATGTGTATTTAACAAGTCAAAAAAAAATACCTAAAGTAATAAAAAGAACAATCATTCTTGAATCCAACAAAAATAAAAAAAAAAATATTTACGGGTATTATACGAATGAGTGTCATTTAATTTGTTGAACGTGTGCAAATTCTGTCTAACATGCAAAAATAATTGATATATATATATATATACAAGGCACTGTCATAATACCCATTTCCTGGAACAACACCCTACAACTTGCTCTAAAGCTTACTTTGTTCATCAGTCGGATAACTCTTTTTTGTATTTTAAAAACTCTGGTTGTTTCAGATGATATAGACATAGATGGCAATGTTGGTACGAATTTTGTAAAGTCGCTAGATATATAAAGTATCGCAATTCCTTGCCCCAACGTGTTAGAGAGAAAAGAACCTTATTTGAACACAATATGGCGGAATCAGGATCCAGCTGTAGGCGATTGGCTACAAAAGTCACTATAACAAACTGTTGGAGTTAGAAATAATGTTTGGTTAGAGTTACTGTTGTCTATACTTCTTATACTTCGACAGATTGCTTTGAGTGAAGTTTTTGTGGTTTCCCTGACTCCTTGGCAAACGCTGAGAGAGGAACATCTCAATTGGCGAAAGCTGTTGTTATACAGGCTGTCCCACCGAACTGGGACATTAGATTTTTTTGAACTTCTAGTAGGAATTTGATTTTGAAACTTGCAGTGTAGTCATGTCCCATTGTGGTCTATTTAACGAAAATATTTTCAACTTTATAGCACTTTCGGTATACAGGGTGTTGATATCAACTTTCCTATTTTAAATGGAATGGTACAATTTTTATCGGTACAATGAATGTATCGAGTCATTTGCACTTAGTTTACATGAGGGTTGCCTATCCCTAAACTCAACCGTTTTTGAGATATTTGCAGTTTTTTTGATTTTTTGACGTTTGCACTGTTTCGAGTAAAATTAAATAGCTGATGAGGTACCAGATATTTAGTGGTTGTACTAGTGTCGATGTAAGTACAAAGACGTAGGTAGAAAGTGGTATGGCAATAATGAGCGAATCACATAGAGGGTGTTTGAAAACGCATCTCCAATGTGGATACCTTTAAACCAACAAAACTTTTTTATTTCAAATGGAACATGCTATTTTTACTACAGCATTGAATGCAGCGTAAAATCCTACATCGATTGACATTAGGGTTTAGTATACCTAGTTTTTGAAATATTCGTATTTATTGCCTAAAATATGACTAATTTCCTAGTTTTGAGCAAATAAAATATTTTTTCCTAATAAACACATTATTTTTTCGAATGATGCGTTATCTTTTTTGCATTGTTTGGTTTCCATACCTGAGATATTTATCACTGGAAGTTTTTCAATTATTAGTAAATTTTATGTAATTGTAATTATAAGATATTAATACGCCATAATTATTATGCGACAGCAAATTACATGTTAATATTTTTGCCTGCTTATTAAATACATCGAAAATTAGTCAAATCAAAAAAAAAAAAAACTAACTAACTATTATTCTGAAAGAACATATATATTGGACATTTTCGAAGACTTTTAATAGTTTCTTCCTGATTTAAGTCATCTGTCTGTATTGCTTAATACCTAGTTTAGAGACACGCCATGTCGGCTCCCCTACAAAGAAAATACCTGGTCTCGTAAGTGAATAATATTTGAAATGTTATGGGTATATTTTAGGATATCTGCTTTAATTTTCCTTTGTATTTTTTTTTGAGGTTTTTATTCATTGCGCGTAAATGTAGGTACCTAATCATTGTTACATTCTTTATGAATGTAGAATAAGTCTAAAATGTTATTTGTATATGTAACTTTCAATGGTTTTCTTATTTCTTTCGATTTACAATATTGTACTTGTTAGAAGAAAATGTGTGAAGGAGTTGACAGCATTAAGACTTACTATAAAAGATATGACTTGTTAATACTGCATAGGTTTATCACTGCGCAAATTGGTAAATTACCAACAATGGATATCACTTGTTTGTTAGCACATCTCATGGCCTACTAATATCTAAAAATTAATGTACATTTTCTATGATTAAAAGACATTGCTAAGAAAGAGGATGACAATTCTGCCATGTGACGTAATATTGATATATTAAGTTATATTAACTCACAACAAAACCCCTACGCGTACCTAAATGTTTATAATTTTAATTTTTGCCCAACTTTTTTGCCTCAAATTCCATTGTATGCGTTGGCTTGGAGGCAAAAAGGTACACTTTGACAGTCTTTTCATGTTCCATTGAAATTTCCAATAATTTGTGTGTTTTTTTTTTCTGAATTATTTACTGCAATTAGTCATTCATTAACAGGCATATACACAAATCGATAAATGAATAAACCTCACATCCTTTTACAAGTTCACTAAATCATGAATGAATGGATGGCCAATACGCATCTGTCGCCACAAAACCGTAGGATGTGGCGCGGTGCCATCATTGTTTCGCAAGGTTCCTTTTATCACTGCTCCTCTCTCGTCCGATTTCGATCTGATATTAATTTATACGAATTATGTCATCTGAAACGACACCCACTTACGTATGCGGGAATAATCGATGTATAAATTGTATAACAACGCGTGAATTTACGTTTGACACAAGCATACGTTGTTGTCGTCGGTTGTGTTTTGTTTCGTATCGCGAGAAGACACTAGCGGCACCTCTTGACAAAACTGTTGATTTATGTGTCGCGCGCTTGTAGACGGCGCCTGTGGATTAAAGCAAACAATTAGAGGAAGTGTTGCGTCATTATAATTGTTTAATGTCACTTTTTGTTCTGCGCGTCCTTTGCTCGCTGTCAGTTCCGGACCGATTTATAAATGGAAAATGCCATGATTTTATGTTGAATGTATATAAACAATGGTTCCGGTGTCGTTCTTCAAACAAGTCAGACGGTTTGGTTTTATACAAAGATATTTTTACAATTTTATATGACGAGGTGGAAAAATATAAAGAAAGATTAATATAATGTCATTGTTACTTATTATATAATTTATTATTATATATTATTCATTATTAGAGACCGGATTATATGCAAAGAAAAACTGGAATATATGCGCATATATACGCATCGATTTTTGAGAAAATATACATAAACCTGGGGCATATATGCAAACAAATTGTGACAATATGCAAAATTTTTACATAAAATAAATAAGAGCAGAAATTTAAACATTAACTTTATTGCACAACATCTTTTCACAACATATTTCTAAAACAATTTATAATTAAATGTTTTTCAAAATTGTGTAAAAGAAAGTTTTGTCTTCTATCAGAATACATATGTTTCGAAATAGAAAAGCTTCTTTCAACATCCACAGATGTAATTGGTGCATTTTTTTAACTTTGCAATACATTCTAAACTAAAATTAAAATTGAAATCGTTTACTGTTTCACCTTCCAAAATTTTCTTAACTTTCTTCAATTTCAAATACCCCGCATTTTTATTTATCACTTTTTAAATTTTCATATAGAATTACCTTTTGCACCCTTAACCTTCTTACATAGCATATCAAATTCGTCTACTATTTCGACTGATTCCGAAAGCGACATCCCTTGCGTTTCTAGTTTACGAATGGAACTTGAAACAAAGCTATAATTTGACTTAATATACAAAAGGTTTTGTAGCAATTCTGTTGATGTTACTATCTTTTTACAGTTTTCTAGAGCAATGCAGTCAGCAGTGATCTCAAGAATCACATTTTTTATTCCTTCAAAATTATCGGCGAAAAAAAATTGCAGCCTCTAACCATGTACCCCATTTCGTAATAATCGGTTTAGGAGGCAACTTAACACCGGGAAGTCGCTCCTTATAAAATTGGATTCGTAAAGCTGCTCTTAAAAATACTTTTTTGATATTGGTAATTAAATCATTAATCAAAGGGAATTAATTCCTAATGTCTTCGGCTACACGATTGAACCCATGAGCTAAGCAAGTGGTATGAATAATGTTACTATAATTTTTTTTTTAATTTTGCGCGGCTTTTATCATGTATGGTGCAGCGTCGGACAACATCAGTAAAATTTTTTCACAAGGTATGCTTCCAGGTAAAAAGAATTTTGATAAACATTCTTGAACGAATTGGGCAATTGTCACATTATTTGTTTTTTGAAGTTCTTTACAATAAATTAAATATGATTTACCTACAATATCTTTATGAAGAATTCCTATTAACAAATGGGCAATATAACGGCCACACTTATCCGTACTTTCATCTACCATGATATAAATAAAATTATTCCTTACCAATTGTTGAATTTCTACTATTGTTTGCTGGTAACAAGATGTGACATAATTTTTTCGTAAGGTACTTTCGTCAGGTATATTATGTTTGCAATATTTTGGCAGAAATGATTTCAAATTAATATTGTTTAATTTTGCTAATGGTATGTTAGACGAAATTAATGCGTTACACAGATCCGTATTATATTCTTCTTGTTCTGAGTTTCGTGAAGTTGATGCTTCACATTGACGTATAGATTGTGCTGCACACATGCGGATCGCTTTAGTTTTTCACATTTTCCAATATGTGATGGAGTTTTAGCGTGTTGATCAATCAGATATTTTCTCTCAGAAGACACCTACAACAACAATTGTCATTTTATATCAAAAGTTAAAGAATTTAAAAACAATTGTAAAGCTTTTAGTAAAATTAAACTTACCAGTTTACTGCAGGCTCGACAAAATATTTTGTCGCTATCCCTTTACCAGTTCAGGATATGGCTTAATCTATAAAGAAATTTTGTTCGCTATATTCATTGTATGTACGCACAGTATTTAAAAACGTAGCACAATCACATGCTGTTTCGCTCAAAGATATTCAATGAATGAATAGTTTATTTGGGAATTAATAATAATAAAACGTATTTACCACATCCCTTCTGCTAGGCGAAATTAAACACGTGCAGTTCTTGGAAAAAAGTATTAGAGAAACCAATGTAAAAGATTTATCGTTCTGAGAATTGTCGGTTGTCGATCTACATTAGGAATTACTAGGAATTTTTACTAATAGAGGAGATAAGAAAAAGCTTAAATATGCAATATATGCAACTTTTGTAAAAATATGCATAGAAATGCCTAAATATGCAATATATGCAATCACTAATTAACGCTAATTAATTTCAATTAGTGTAATACGTCTACATATAGACTACAATTAAAGATATGCAAAAAATAAAATATATGCATTTTGCATATAATCCGGTCTCTAATAATATACAATTTGAAAATACGTTAGTAAAATTAAGGTATGTGTGGGTCACCGACAATTTTGTTAAAAAAAAAAACTGGTCTCCCACCATGCAATACACTTTAACATTATTTTAAGGTTAGAAGGGACAGGAAAATATGTTGCTATAACGCACATTGCATTTAACACAAACTGCTTCAACAGTTTTTCTATTTCTTTTATAATTTTTATGTTACAGCAACATTAAAATTGTAATGTATGTTTCATATTTGTTCTTACTGAATATGTATTTGGTTCAACCAAAATGAAATAAGAAAAACGTTTTGTTAAACCAATGCATCTATTTCTCTGAGTGTGACAATATTAGTTGCTAATTATTTTGTTCGTTGCTTTTGCATTAAATAAACGTTTTACTAACTTGTGCAATTTCTCTTCTTTTTTTTTTAATGCTTCGATTGTTATATTTATGGGAATGGAAACGGGCCTTATATGGTCGCCCGTAAGCGGTGGCGCCTAGCCGTCAATCTAGCCGGCTATGGGAATCGCGAACGTGCACGAATGGAAGCTGGGGAAGCTGGCCAGACGGGGCCGAAACGAGCTGTAGCGAGCGCGAGTAAGGAAAATAAAAAAAATAAAAGAACTTTTACAGAGAGGAAACGAGTGGGCAGGTGGAGTCTCGGTTAAGGTGTAGGAAGCAGAAACGACTTTAGGAGAGACAGAAGAAACCCGGTCCGCTGTACGTAAACGGATGTAAAGAGATATGTTCAGAAAGGAAAGGAAAAAAAAAGAAGGAAACCGCCAACCGGTACAACATAATGAACGAAGAGGAGATTTGAGCGAGGTCCATATTCGGTCGTAAATCCAGAATCGCTTTTGTTTAATATGAAAACCGATTTGGGCCTGAGATACAGCGTGTGTTTATACGGTAAAAGGTGATTACGTCTAACCTTGGCCTGGGTATAGAAAAAGGGCGCATACGAATTAAGATGTTATCTTCGGGTGACTGTTGAAAGTTTATATGGAAACCTACATTTACCGCACTGGATATTCAATGTTGATTAAAGATTTTTTTTGTGTGTACAACATTCAAGCAAAAAAGTGGGCAAAATTGCCCCAGGAATGGGAGGAAACTTTTCTGTTTCCACACTAAGAAAAATGCTAGTTGTAATATCAATAATCTACATTTATTGAACGAATTTTTATCGACAGAACGAAATGTGTCATTTTTAGGATGCATTTTCGTTATTACAACAAACCATTTTACATTAGTCCATGGATAATACAGGGTGATTCACAATATATGCGACAAACTTTAAGAGCCGCTCTGAGATTATTTTGATCATAAAAGTTCATATGAGTATATGTCCAAAACGGTTTGGTTTTAAAGTTATTAAATGTTTAATAATAAATTATGAACTATGACTAACACGATATAATATCACAGTTGGTTCTTCAAAAACTATTGTGTTGAGAGGAATTGTTTATTTGTCATTTCAATATTTGTCAATAGTTGTCAGAGTATTCATTCAGTTTATTGCCAGTTTCTGTTTTCTAAAATGAATTACACGAATGCTGAGATGTTGTGATATGCATTTCGTTTACGGTCTTGCCAATGGAAACTGAGTGCTGCTAGACGTCTTTATGAAGAACGATACCCGAACCGTATCATCTCGCATCATTCATTATTTGCCCATCTTCACCAACGTCTTAGTGAAACGGGAAATTTTAAAAAACGGACGACTGATAACGAGCACCCATCTACAGTGAGAACTCCACAAGTTGAAGAAATGGTACTAAATGAAATTGAGGAACATCCTACTACAAGCACCAGAAAAATTGCGTTTGCTTTAAACATTAGTCAGGCCACAGTTTGGAGAATATTGAAAGATCAACGGTAGTATCCATATCACATTCGACGGGTGCAGGCACTTTTGCCGGCAGATTTTTCGCAAAGAGTGGCTTTTTGTCAATGGATGCAACACAAAATCCTGACTATTTGGCTCAAATATTCTTCATCGACGAGGCTACTTTCTCTAGAAACGCGATTATTAATTTTCATAATAATCACATATGGGCCGAAGAAAATCCGCACGAACTAGTGAATGCCCGTCATCAACATCAATTCTCTGTCAATGTGTGGACCGGAATTGTTGGAGGTCACTTGATAGGTCCACATTTTTTACCGATGCGATTAAACGGCGAGGTATACCGCAATTTTCTTGAAGAGGAGCTACCACTACTGCTGGAAGAAATTCCGTTGCAATTAAGATTACAAATGTATTTTATGCATGACGGTGCTCCAGCGCATTTTAGTTTAGTTGCTCGCGAGTTTTTGGACAATACGTATCCAATCGGTGGATAGACGGGGAGGTCCACAACCGGTGGTCCTCCCGTCTCTAGACATTGGATGATTGTCTATTATGGGACGAACATATTGAGGTTTTGGTAAAAACACTTAACTCCGCCTTTTACGTTGTTCTGAGCTTGCGTCATACGGTTCATGTCGGTGTCTTTAAATCTTATTATTTTGGCTACGTATACTCTAAGATAAAGTATTGCATTCTTGCTTGGGGATCTTCAAAAAAAAATTACACGAGTATTGAAAGCACAATAGAAAACTATAAGATGCTTGTTCATAGGCCAGCTGATACAACACCATGTCGTCCATTATTAAAGATTTAGGTATTCACCATTACAGCAGTTATTTATACCAACTAGGCATTTGGGGCTATCAAAATTATAACACATCTTGAGCAAGAATTGTACATACTACAAACAATGGTTACCAGGGGGGCGAATGATCTTACTATACCACGTCACAAAACAGCACTATTCTCAGAGAGCACCAGAGTATAGAGCAATCAAAGTTTATAATAAATTACCAGAGTGCATAAAAAATAAACCAACTGTCAATCAATATAAGATTGCTCTAAAAAAGTTATTGCTTGACAAGTGTTTCTATTCATATGAGGAATTCTTTGAGGCGTCACTGTGATATTAGCGGGATGAACCTTTGGCTTGTACTGCGCGTTCGCAGCTATGTATTAGTTATTTTTATGTATTTCTTTTGTTCTTTGTTTTGCCAGTTTAATGTTTTTGTATGAAATGGCATTCAATTGTTATGCTTGACAATGCTTATATCATTTTATGATCTACAGCGATAAAAATTATTATTATTATTATTATTATTATTATTATCTGATAGTAAAAATTTATAATATGGTACCGGATCAATTTAAATTGCTGAGTGTGTGTGTAGATTAGGTTGCACTCTCTTTATGTGTTTATCAAATGCTTCAAGGTGTGCTGATAGAGCAAGGACAGCTTATGCTGTCATTTGAAGTAGGTACGCCTTGTGATTTCTTTTTGATTTTTGACTAATATTATTTTCATGTCATGCTTTTAATGTCCTAATCTAGATTACATTTTTGTTTGACTATATGTATTTAACCAGCATTTTTCTGTTGGAGGATCCCTATTTTTTGTTAATTTAGCACATCTTTAGCACTATGGTAAATTACTTCAGCGCAGCGTTCCCTTTGCATACATTTTATTCGTATCCGACCCGCGACAGGCGCCAGATATTAACGAGCCTCGTACATTACATCTTCTCCCGAGACTCGACTGGTCCTCCTTTACCTCCGCAGACACGCGCGCTAACATTTCTCTCGCGAAAAAGAGAAACTCATGAATGAACCGACGTTCGTGGGCCGCGATAACCTCGCCAGTTCTCTACGATGTGGGTGCTGAACGTACAACACCGCGCCGGACGGATCCTACTCGTTTCTCCGATTCCCCATAACCTGTAGCTAGAGTGCTTGTACGTGCCGCCTTGGATTCTTTCGTAAACAGAACGGAAATCGGACGGAACATCTTTATCCAGACACGTAACCTCCCCACGTCAACCCGATATAGGAGAAATGAATGGAGTAGGTTCTCAGATAATTAGTATATTATAGATGTGTCCGTTTTTTTTTTTTTTTTTACTTTCCATTAGAGCTACGGTCGGTTGATGGCTGCGTAGGTATTGACGATGTTTTAGTTGGTACATACGTCTTGATGTATATAGCGTAATGCGTGTTGCAGGGAGATAAATACATATATCAGTACCCACGCGGATTTTTATGGTCACCAAAAACGCTTGTGACGACGTTTAAGATGTTTATTGTCAAGAGATGAGTTCCAAAGTCTTGTAAACATGAATATAAATTTTTATAGATTAATATCTACAAGTCTGAGTGGTTCCAAATATTATTTACGTCGAAAGTTCATTTCTGCACTTTTCTCAACGATCTGTGGCAATGGTTATAGATTTACAATACAACGTTTCGGCTCTAAATAGCCATGATCAATCTTCCTTTTTTAAATACGATCCTGTATATTTTTTACGTTTCTGCTATACTCTTCTACACTAAACAGTAACAGTATTTTTCTTTTTTCGGTTTCGGTATTATATTTATTTTTTTTTAATTCGGAGCAACAAAATGAAAAGACGTGTTTACACAATGGATTTTTTAAAGCTTCTTTTTGGGGCCAGTTTTAAAATTAGCTAGGATGTTATATACACCCTAACAGCCAGAAATATTACATAGATATTTTTAAAAATATATTTTATAAATATTTTTCGTGAGAGGTTTTTGAATATATTTTTTTCTAAATATAGATAAAATATTCAATTAAAATATTTATATGAAAATTGAGATTTTTTTATGCAATCTATTTAATTTGTCAAAATAAACTAAAATTGTTCTTGGTTATTTAGAATGTATAACGTCGATAACGAAAAGTTGAAACATACATAGAGTTGTCTGAAAGGCAAGACTTGTTTTTTCACACTCACCATACAAGTTAATAATCAATAATTCTGGCATCTTTTAAGGCATACAAGGTTTATCAAATTAATCACTATTTTTTAATTGAAGTGTTCTAAATAAAAAACAAACGTATTTATTATCATTTTATTTGAATAAGCCATAAAAATGAAAAATACTTCATTTTAAGTCTAGCCTTGGCTGGTGCCAGGTACAACCTATGGCTTTTTTCATATCTTCGGTAGTGGCGGCTCTCATGGCGTTTCCTTGTGGCCTCTAAAACAATGCCAATTGTATTGGATCATACCTGATAAAACATCGTACAACATTATCAAGACCTACTAATACATTTGGCGCATTTACAATAATTGGAGTTGGTAGCTACATTCTAATACTTACGATACTTATTTTACTTTATTTATAATATTGAAAATATTCTACGTACAAACAATAAAACAACACAACGTATTCTAACCTCTATTTGAGGTTATGACGCTTATCTACCGAGATGAATCTCTTAAGCAATCAACATGCAGTACATATAGATGCATAAAATTCCTACATTATATTATTAAACAATTTCTGTACATAGCGATATTGAGCATTCCAATTTCTTATAAATGCCATGACATGTTCAAAGTTTTGCTTACCTGTAGTCACACAAAAACTAAAACACACCCTGCAAACAATTAATTACACACTTAACCCTAATCTGCCCTAATCGTATACTATTATAAACTATAACATGTAACGGACAAACGAATGAAAATGTTGATACGCACGTGCGCGTATGCATTCTATGTACCTATCCACAGACGCATAAACAATACAAATCATGATACACCGGCACCGTAAGAATAGAGGTGTTATGTTGAACGTTCGTAACTTACAAATATTACAAGTAATATAATACAAAACGCATATATATAATAGAAAGTTACAGAGCTCAAACTTAGATACTAATAAATCATATAGATATACATATATTATCTAATTTAATCTTTAAACTATCATTTTAAATAGGTACATACCTACTTAATATGTATGCATATTTTACCCATCTTATATTATTCGTCCTACGCACCAAATGTACAAAAGCAAAAATTCAATCTTTTTTTTTCATATGAAATAAATATTTACAGAAATACAAAGCAAAATATTCTTGCAGAGTTATGAAAAATATATTGAGAAAACATTTGCAATAAAATATTATTAATGCACATAATATATTTTTAAATGTTTTCCTAATATTTTTTATGCATATTATATTAATATACTAATATTCAAGAAAGATTTAATATTTTTTAAATATTTATAAAATATGAAATAAATATAGTTGGTCACTGGGGCAGGTTGATTCAAATTAAGTGCCCACCATTGCTATCTCTGTTATTATTGATTCTAGAAAGTAGGTTAAATTAGCAAAGTATTAATGTTTTTAACGCTGAGTAGTATGCAATATATGAAAAAACAATTGCATGACGCATTTCGAGAAATTTTGAAATTTACGTATTTTTTAAATTGAACACCCTGTATATTGTTAAAAAAAATAAAAGATATTTTAATTTGTGATGTAAAACTTTTAATACAATATTGTCTTAAAACGAATAATAAAGAAGTTGTGGTGGTTTTTAATTGATGCCAAAGATATGTAAAATTTAAAGCAGGCTTCTTTCACTTCAAGTCAAAACAAATAGTATGTTGCTTGAAACTGTCAAGAACGCACTGAGCTTAAATCTTTTACACGTTTAATTATTAAAAAAAAGTTGGTTATTTCATTTTTGTGTTGTGTTCTTTACTTCTAATTGTTATATTATTACATTATTATCATTAGTAGCTTGAACGGTTTTCGTTATATTTAGTTCTAAGTATTAGATAATATCTCACCATGGTATTTTCTCATTTGGAGAAATGCGATATGTTGGGAGCATCATACATTGTATGCATCCGACAAATATTCAATAAGGACTGTTGAATATTATGCAGAACAGTATCCTTTAGGACAGCAGCCAGATCGACGTTACTTTCGAAAACTTTACAGACAATTTAGGCAACACGATTATTTATTTAAGAAGAAAAGAACAGAGAAAAATCTCATTATCAACGAGGAGCACAGTGTTAGCATATTTTGAAGCGCATCGCGAATTTTCCATTAGAGATGCTACTGAGGAATTGGGTTTAAGTTACGCGTCAGTTCAAAGAATTTAAAAAAAAGCATAAGTATATTCCCATTTAAGTACCGACCTCACAAACATTCACCAGAAGATCGAAGCAGGAGGTGGGTTTCTTGTGAATGGTTTATTAATTTTTGTGATGAAAATTTGATTTGGAGCACAATGTATTTTATGGAGTGATGAAACAAATTTCTTCAATAGAGGAATGTTTAATAAGAAATGAACACTAGCTGGTCGCTAAAGAAAATTATTAATAATGCTGTCCACATGCTGCACAAGTTCGATTTTAGTTTAATGTCTGGTGCGATTAATTGGTTCGACAGTGCGTTGGATCAGTTTCTCACAATGGTACATTGACAGGTAGAGGATATCTGGGTTTATTCGCACCGCCCTAGAGGATTTTCTTGATAACGTCAATTACCCTGATGCGCCAAATATCGTGCTTTCAGCAGGACTGTGCTGCGGCACACAACCTGCCGCATAGTTCACAACAATCTGGACATCATCTTTGCCGATAAGTGGATTGGTACAAATGGGCCAATTCGATGGCCAGCATGCTCTCCTGACCTTTCACCTTTCAAACTTTTTTCTTTGTGGATATTTAAAAGATCAGATATACAGAATCCGGTACAACAACGTGAACGAATTGCAAAGTAAGGTTAGGGAGGTTTTCCGCCAATTGGATGGAAGGACAATCAATGTACTCAAACTGTCACGAAAATGTATTGAGAATGAAGGTGATACTTTTTTACTTTTTCCTTTTCAATCTAATTTCAACTACATTTTTTTAAGATGTAATGTTTTGTTAAAAGTTGATTCTTTATACTGCTCTACATTTTACAAAATAAAACAAAATAACCAAATCATAACTTCTTTATCATTCGTTTTAAGACAATATTGTATTGATTCTTTTGAAAATGTGATTAAAAAGATATTTTAATTTCTCATAAATTAAAATATCTTTTTCATTTTTTAACAATATACAGGGTATTCAATAAAAAATATAAATGTCAAAATTTCTTGGAAATGCGTCATTCAATTGTTTTTTCGTATATTGCATATTAATCAGCGTTAAAAATCCTAATACTTAACCTACTTTCTGGTGTGCACTTATTTTGAACCCGCCTGTATAAAAAAAAATTGCACGAAATAGTAATAAAACTAAAAACAATTAACAGAACAAAGACCAAAATAAAGAGGAAAGCAAGAAGTATATTTTCATACCATAGACAAAACAATTGTCAGAAGATTCACAAACAAATACTGAAATCAATACAACATCAACATTGCCCATAAACCAGATACTCAAATAAAAGATGGTTTACAAAAACTAAAAAGGCTATAGAATTTAATAAGCAAACACATACAATTTACAAAATTAATAGCTAAAAGTGCTCTCTACCTTAAGTTTGGCTACTTGACTGGGAGACTTTCTGTATATATAACTATTTAAAAATAAAACAGCCAAACTATTGCCTATTAATTATACAATTTTTTTCTTCTGTTTTGGCACTAAAGCAGAATGTATTGAACCTAGAAGTACATGTTTTAAATTCCTGCTGTACAAAATAATTGCTTGCATTAAAAACAAAATTTTAGAAACAAAAAAAAGGATTGTCTTTCGAATATGCAGCATACTTGGGATAAGCAGATGTGTGGTTCTTTTAACTGAAAATTCTTTGAATTGACAACTTTACTCTGTTCGGGGCATGATCTAATTGCAACTTAATATTTTGTAAACAGTACCTAAATGTATATTAGAAAAAAAAGAATCGAAACTGTAAAATGTGGTTTTGTGCCCAATATTAAACTACATATTTAGTGGTAATAGATTTCACTAAAATTTATTAGCTTCGTGACGAGAAAAGCAGTCGGCGTTTCTGTGAAATCGCCACGATCTTATGAATAATTCACGTTTCATATTCTTCGAAGCTCATAGAACGTTTCCCAATAAAATTAACCGATTGTTAACCGGCACAATTCCCCTAAGATTACCATAATAATGGTAATAACAATGATAATAAAAGAAAATCGCCTCCAAAGACGACGTATTCCGCGGGACTTATAATAAACGTTATTCAGAGAGACGCCCAAACACCATTTTAATAATTTCTTTTTTTTTTTTATTATTATTATAGTCGGAGCATTCATCGGACGGAGGCAGCAGCTCTCTTCTCTGTTATTGTACGCCTTTGTTAGTTCTCTGTCTATACATAAAAAGAAAGGACCGTGAAAATCCCCGTATATCCAAAAACGGACGTATATCATTAAATATGTGAGATATCATCTTTGACGGATTGTTCGTGCGTGTGCGTGGGGCACCCACGCGCCTGCCGTAAGCCTATAGGTAATAGGTAGCCTCACGAGGAACGGTTCCTTTGAAGCCTCTTGTAGGTTGTGGTCAGATGCGAATCGTGAATGCTGTAGTGTATTTCTTTTTTTGAAGCAAGTGTTTCAAATAAACATATAGTGACTTGTACGAGAAATTGCACTAAATTGGTCGAAACATTGATTTGACAACTCACACCATAATTCTACTTAGGTAAAATTATAGACAGGAAACACAGTTAGTCTGATATATTATTTTCATTGCTCAACAATTTACAAGTTAATATAATATAAACCTGGTGAATTTACATTAAAAGATCTTGAGCTCCTAGCAGGAATATATATTATGCTGTGTTTCATAAGAGGGAACACAACCATATTGAAATGTAATTATTATTTTATGTACGCACCTGTTTGTAAGTCCAGTATAATTTGGGTGCGATTGTATTAGTAATCATGGAAATCGAGTATGATTTATCGTCTGGCAACTGTACGATATCCTGGTATCCTAGGTGTTCACTTCACCTGAATGGGGTAGTGACCAATGTAATTCGTTGTGAGAAAATGATGAAAATCCTTGGTGACGGGGTTATTGATAAAAAAGCTTCTAGAAAGATTTATTTTATTTTTGTCAAGTGTAACGAATTAAGTGGTTTTCCTGTGTTACATCTGGTATTGAAGGGGATCTTCTATTTAAATTCATGTAATTACTCTATTCTGAAAGTATACAGAAGAAACGTGAGGATTGTTCGACATTATAAGAAATTTTGCTGTGTTTACTACACCTGGATTACTTGTTCTACATGGGAGTGTGCACGTGTTTGCTATTCCGGATCTAATCATACATCCTGAATGTAACGAAGGAGGTCTGTTTCCCTGAATTTTCCTGCTACCGATGTTATTCTCCTGGTCTGGGCCTTTTAGCTGAATATACGAGCGAATCTGGATTGTCACTACAAGGAAATCACATTCGGAGGTACTCCGGCGTCTGTAGAAACCGATAAACGAGGTATCTGGTCATAGCATTGTTTAAATTTCTGTATAAATGAATTTATAACGTCTATAATATTTTGAGGTTATTACTATTATTTCGTATGAGTTTAAAATTCTGAACTTTATAAGTTGGCAAACGTGGTTGGTGGTTTTCTATTCTCTTATGATAGCGCGGGATATTTTAAAAGTTCGTTTTTGAATTAAATAATCCAAATTATGCTGGATAATTGATAATACTTGTTTGAATATATTCCAGATAAATATACTCACCCTGGGTAAGAGTTCTCATACCATTTATATGTTTCTGATATAAACTTATTAATAAATTATACATATTATTAATGATTACACTGTTTTATTAACGAAAGCACATTCGATACATTGAATTATTAAGAGTTAAACTATAAATTTATAAGTATTTAACAAAGTAAAGGCATAATAATAAACAAGTTAGTGATTTAGGAGGACCCGGTCGCACAGCCCTCAGGGCAGCGTGTTCCTAACTGTAAGAATAATAAAGAAAGTCTAAACTATTCATTGGTTAGTAATAGAGGAGACCACTAGTGCGCATGATCTGGAGTGGTAAACTTTAGATATCTTGGATATATACGGTATTTTATAGCCATCTAGTGGATTGAGTTAGCATTGTGTCTATCATTGTAGGAAGGTATCTGTAAAGAAAAGGACGATGTAATTAGAAATTTATTTGTTTATTTTTCTTTTCCGTAAAAAAACATTAGCCGGGAAAATCACAATAATATATATATATATATATAGCTTCACCAGGCTCGTCTAGGACCATACCTTTATTATTTCTTTTCAGATTCTTCTATCCTTTGCCTTTTCCCTCCAGTCTAGTATTTTTTTTCCCTCCAGGTCCTCAATTATCGCCTCTCTCCACTTCTTTCTGGGTCTTCCCCTTCTCTTCTTCCGTAGTGGTATCAACAATTTAAGTAATATTTATTCATATCTTTTTGAAATTGATAGAAATTTACATAATAAGTAGTTCGTCTTCTTGTATTCTTGCTTCCCGATCATCTTGTGTATAGTGTACAACCTGACCTACATTACTGACCTTCCATGCTTCTGGTTTCTTTTGTGTTGCCAACTTGCGCCTCATGACCTCTCCTGGATTTCGCGTCTTCGTGGTTGCGTGCACGTCGTCATGACTAATGGTATATTTCAAACCAAGGGAGGAAAGTGCCCCCAAGGCCTGCAATAGCACTTTCTTCACGTGGTTTGAATACTACATATTTTTTCCCAGCCAGTTCAATTTTAACTAAATGTCTAAAAATAATAAAGACATAGCTATGAGTGACATGATAGATAGTAGGCTTAATCTGTCAAATATTTTTTGAGAACTGTCAAGTTAGCGTCATTGTAAAAGTGTTTAATAATAAATTAAATAAAATTTAATACCTGATAATTTAGCAATTATCTCATAAATGGGCTCAGATTGGGACGAACGTACTAATGTCATCTATCATAATGTCCCATATTATAAGATGTACAGTTTCATCATGTAATGTATGGAAAAGTAAGTGACATTAACATGATGAAACTGTGCGTCTTATAATATGAGACATTCCTCCCTCAAATGGGCAACAAGTGGACACTTTTCTTCCTGCTGGGTAAATTTTAATTTTTAATGTAAATTTTAAGATTGTGGCTTCGGTTTTAAAAAAGAAATTGTACACTCACATGGTAAGTTTTTCTTTCTGCTTTCTCTTACAATATTAATTGGTTCTAATTCTTTGTACCTAATTCTCTGATGAAACAATCAATTCATTGCGAAAGCTCAAAATTGACTATTTGCGTATTTTGATTGAAACTTCAACTTATATACCCATTAACATTTACCTCTTGTGAACAAGAGAACGAAGTTAGTTCTTCCATCAACAGATATTGCGCCCCATCCTATCGAGTCTATTCCTCACTGTTTGATCGCTTAATAACGCATCATAAGTGTCGTAAAGTCGAATCACTAATTCTGCTGCCATAATGTTATGGTTTTTTAATTTACAAAGCCTCAAATATCTACCAGGTCGAGTTGCTCTTGTGCGTCCTGTATGACGTTTACGCACATCATTAGTTTGCTAATATCTCAACCACAAACGATTAATGAACCTTTTTGACGTGTTGAGAGTATCTGCAACATTTTTCGATTTATAACGCACATTTTATTATCAGCAATCTTACCCCAGCAGAGTTTGCAATTTCTTAATCTGTTGAAAGACCACAACATTGCATTAATCGATATGCTAAATGTTGATAAACCTTCATTCCAAAGTAATCGGGCTCTGGAACATTCTACTAATTCCTTTAGGAATTTTTTAAATAACACCTTCGAAAGCCGATTTGTTTTAAACGATTACTTTTTTTTTTTGGGTCACCTAAAAGCCAAAGTTTACAATAACGTTCACATACATAATTTGGACGAACTGAAAGGCGTACTGCAAATGATGGAATTTTGCCAAAATTTATTAGAAATGATCTGCTTTTTTTCAAGACCAAATAGGAGTGCAACAACGTAGTCATTCAGAAAGCTTGCTGCGAAGTAAAGCTGTTGTTTTATATGTCTTAATTAATGCTTATTGAAATTAAGTAAGAAATAATTAATAATGAAATGTCAAACGTCAAATGACTAGTATAACTGGTTGCTTACCCGCTAGTCACCAGTGCATAGGAGAAATATATGCGTAATGAAAAAAAGGAAGTCGGTATATTTAATTATTTAAAAAAAAATCTTTATTCGTTAAGAACCGAACTTAACATGTACATAGTAGTGCACATCATTTATTACATACGTTTAGCAGCTATCAAACGTCTAAAGAGAGCAAGTATACCTATACTTATTAATAACTGCCTCGATGAGTACAACTCGTAGATTTGCCTTTATTAATGTTATTCAAAGCCGCGGCAGACAATTTCCTGGATTCTCCGACGATATATTGGCTGTTAACTACGTAGAATCAACGTTACAACTCCATAATCAGTTGACAGTACGGAGCTTATGAGATGCACAGACGCGAAAACCTTGCACGTAATGTCAAGTCGAACCTAGACTACGTATACATAGAACACAGACGATCGACGTCCTGTCCGGCTTCCAGCTAACCGCCAAGGCCCGGTAAGGGGCGTATATATTCTTGAATAACTAATTTCTGTATTCACTTAACTCGTTAAGTGTGGATTTGTTTTTTTTTGCTGTAGCGGATCGAAAATTAATGCGTAAGTTTAAGCGACATGTAAGCTTGATTGTAGACGCTATCCGGGTGCATTTATCCGGTCTAGGAAGGCTCCGACGATCTACGTATTGACAGGAATTTAAGGATATGTCTACTGCTAAAGTTCCGTGGATGACGGGATTTATAAAAATCCTAGTTTTGAAGAAGCATAGAAATGTATTGTTACATATATGAAATAAGTATTTGTTTTTTTTTCTTGGTGGAAGTCGTCTGACATAGAGTCTCTGGAAATATAGCAGCCTCTTGGCTTTTTGTATTTAATTCTCCCATTTTCGTGCCCTTTAGACTGGTTTCTGCCATAAATATAAGCTCCCTAATCAGTCCTTTGTTGGTGGTAAGTCATGGTCATCAAGTTAAATATGCCGATCTGATAGTTAAATACTTCCACATATCCTTGTCCATGGCCTATTTTATCTGTCATCAATATAAACATTTCTTCAATACTCTAACCTTACCCTAAATGATTCCTGTTGACTGGATTCAGAACTAGTATCCTGAGCCTCTTTGGAAAATCGTTGAACTCAACAGTAGTTAAATCCGTGTCCTTTCAAAGATTGGTTGTGGATGTTTTTACCTTGAATTAGATTCTTGTGTTTTCAATGTGGAATTACATTTGCTCCTTCATGAAGATTAATGCTCCCACTCGAAGCAATCGTATTGCTGTGTTTCATAAGAGGAAAGCTACCAACCATATTGAAATGTAATTACTATTTTATGTACACACCTGTTTGTAAGTCCAGTATAATTTCGACTAAATTGTATTAATAGTCATGGAAGGTGAATATAATTTATCGTATGACAACTGTACGATAGCCTGGCATCCTAGGTATCTATTTTAATTGAATGGGGACTGACTCAATGTGATTCGTATAAAGAAAATGTATGAAAAACCTTGGTTACGGGTTGATAGTTGATGAAAAGTCTTAGAAAAAGCTGTTATTTCTCATGAGATATAAATGAATTAAACCATATTGCGGGGTATATCTGGTATCGTAGGGGATAAATTCACGAAGTTGGTGTTTACTATATCTGGGTACATGTTTTAAATGGGATTTTACGTGTGTTTGCTGTTCCGAGTCTAATCATATATCCTGAATGTAACGAAGGAGGTCTGTTTCCTTGAATTTTCCTGCTGCCGATGTTATTCTCCTGGTCTGGGCCTTTTAGCTGAATATACGTGCGAATCTGGATTGTCACTATAAGGAAATCACATTCAGAGGTACTCTGGCATTTGTATAAACCGGAAAACGAGGTATCTGGTCGAAACATTGTTTAAATTATTATTATTTCGTATGAGATTTAAATTCTGAGCTTTTGTAAGTTGGCAAACGTGGTTGGTGGTTTTTTTATTCTCTTATTATAGCGCGGGATATTTTAAAAGTTCCTTTTTGAATTAAAGAATCTAAATTATACTGGATAATTGATAATATTGTTTGAATATCCCAAATAACTATACTCACCCTGAGTAAGAGTCTCTACTTACTTTTTATGTATTTCCTGTATAGACTTGTTAATGAATTATACATGTTATTAATGATTGCACTGTTTTATTAAAGAAAGTTATTTATTTATTTTTCTTTTGCTTAAAAACATATAGCCGGGAAATCACAATAGTATATCTTGATTCATTGCTGACCCTGCCTTACAGTTAATTTTATTGGGGTTTCTCGAGGTTTGCGGTAGTATTTTATTAGAGTTTTCATCAATACTTTTCTTATTACTCTTAGTGGTTCAGCCTACGTCTCCCAGCTTGGGTTTATCTTTTTCCTTGCCTTTGCGATCTGGTTCCTTCTCCTTGATTGGAATATCTGTAGCTCTTATAATGTGCCGTTACTTGGGAAAATCTATTTTAACATACTTCAAGTTAGTAATTTATTTTAGTATAAATTTCCAGTTATCAAGATTAAATTTTCTCATAGTTTCGATAACGTTACAGCCACGTCATTCATCCATTTTGGTTTTTTATTTGTGTCATTTTGCTAGCACGCATCTTAGTTCCAATTCTTAATGTTCATGTTTAATCTACACACGCTTCCCACCTACGCCGCATACCTATATAAGTCAGTGCATTTACTGCGAACATGGCAGACTCCGTCAATACCCGATGCTTCTCCCCGACATGACTATAGATCGTAGTCGCCCCTCGGGTGTGACAGCGATAATTTTCTCCGTTCCTGAGGACCATAGTTCGTAGTCGTCCTTTTGGTATGACACGACGTTAGTTTTTTCCTCCCTTTTTCTGATTGTAGACTGTAGTCGCTTCGCGGATGTAGCACGGCGCGATCTTCCGTCTGGTGTTCGGTTGTAATTTTGTAGTCGTCTCTCGGGTGTAGCACGACGTAATGCTCCACCCCTCGTTCAATTACAGACTGTAGTGGCCGCTCAAGCGTGACACAGCGTAATCTTCCGTCTCGTGTTGGGTCATAGTTCATAGTCGTCCCTCAGGTGTGGTACGACGCAATCCTCCTCTCGTTCGATTATAGATTGTACTCGCGCCTTGGGCGTGACACAGCGTAATCTTTCGTTTCGTGTTGGGTTATATTTCATAGTCGACGCTCGGGTGTGGCACGACGCAACCCTCCGCCCCTCGTACGATTGCCGACCGTAGTCGTAGGGCGTGATACTACGATAGTTTTACGATAGTCGATGTAAAGTCCCCGCCTACAATCAAGTATTTTGAGATAAGATTACCTTTTTTATGTATGTTCGATTTACGAACGTCAATTAGCGCTGATTAATTTCTATGTTGTAAACCTATAAATTTTATATAAATTTTCCCAGCGTATGTCAAAAGCTCTTCTCTCCGATTAAACATAGCAAAATTTTGACATACGTATAGAAACCAGTTGTATTTAAAAATACAATATAATCAACAATATTCCTTTAAAAAATTCATCAATGGCATCATATCGTCGCAATAACAGATACGACTGTTCCAATGATGCCAAAAGTAAGTATTTTTAAAATTACAAATAAAGAAATTAAAAATATAAAATTCTTATATATATATTCTTATTTTTTATATTATTACTCACTCCGTATTATATATATCTTTCCAACAAATGAAGCAAAAGCTCCCTTAAACAGACTGATAATTTTATTGTAAACACTGTATGTATTGTTGTTATATAATTAATATTGAATGTGATTTTGTTTACCAGTATTTACATGTATGCATCTTCTGGTGTTTGCTGCCGATACCTTGAAAACACTATGTTATTATTGACGTTTGGATAGCATAAGAATTATTTTTTTATGGTTTATTATACCTAACCAAACATTAACATTAAAAACCTTCTTGGTGACCATTAGCCAGGATGACACAATTAAATTTTAATAAATTCGACTATTTAGAATGCTAACTTGAATACTGCAGCACTATAATATGTTGTCATGTTGTCACTTTCAATAAAAATATGTTAACAAAGAAATGATAAAAACCAGATTATGATGCGAAAGGACATTATTTGCGGAAAACATAACTTGACTTAAGAGAACTACCACGCTGCTTCATCCTCCTACTTCTTTTGGGCCAGAAGAGTTGGATAAAGATGCATATTAATTAACTAAATATTAAAATTTTCGAGACTTCGTGTTGATAGGAGGTTTCTCAATTAATACGGCAAACCGCTAAAAATTTAACAGAGGAGGCCGCCATACTCTGTATACCTAAAGGGAAAAAGACTTTTCTCAAACCCTGGACTTCATTGTCTTTGCTGCATTTATAATACGTTTTTATCCACAAGTGACACTGCTGTCAACATCAAACAGTAACCACGTTTCTATATTTAGACGGTTACAAAGTGCTGCATGAATGGAGATTGATTAGCTCTCACAGTGTATAATTACTTCTAATTGCGGTCGATTACTCGAGATGCGTTCAATTACAGTGATTTAGACGGTGACAAATAGATATTTTAGAGTTTCTAGAGTGAAAATTTGTTTATCCGACGTATTGTTTATCGATTTTTCCGAGAAAAGGAGTCTGGTTGTGTAGTTGTATGAAACAACTTGTCACTTTTCATCGTGTAAAGAAGTTGTGTTTAGAACCGGTGACAGCATCATTGATGTGTATATAAATTTATATTAAAGTTAGTTTATTGAATCTAAATTTTGAAAAAAATATATTTGAAAGGTTCATAACAATTCCTGATCCGGACAAGAGAAGCTAAATTATTTGAATTGCTTACTTTAAAGCAATAAGGATGTTTGTTTTATCCTGGAAATATTTCCTTTTTTTATAGATGATTAGCAAATAACTAGAGTGAGGACGTTGGGTGCAATTTGCTAGCGAATGTTATTCAGCCAAGCGTCGATCGAGTGTATGCAGTGGCGTAAATAAATTGAAACTTATATGTTGTTAATCGTCAAGTAGTCGGCAGTTAAGTTAGTCGAAGATTTATGATTTTGCACTCTATTTTTTAAATATTGTTTTGTTTGACCAACATACACACTATATTGCAATCGTTACATGGTATTGAGTAAATCAAGTTTGAATTTTTCCAGAAAGGTGTCTTTAGTTTCGTTTTACTAAAACATGATCTTAAATTATTATTGTTTTTGTACGTTACATTGATTTATAAATTAAGATGGGAATTGTAAGGAATTGTTAGAAATTTGTTGTTACATAATTTGGTTTTCTTTTATTGTTTGTGGTGTTGTAAAATTTGTATAGTCATTGTTTTATAACTTTATTAATGAAATGTAATGGATAATTATTATTCTTTAGTATATTCTTGAGTTTGCTTAAAATTTGTGGCCTATACAGGGTGTTTTGAAACATCGTTAAGATTTTAAGGATGTAGTACGATCGAAAATAAGGTTAAAGGTCATAATAAACATATGCCCACAAATTAACTGTTTAGGAGATTTTATCGCTATTGCAGAATACGTTTGCTTTAGCGGTTATATGTTATTGCATTTTAACATAAAACAGATTATAACTAAAGAAGATGTTCAAAATGACGTGCTTCCATTTCGACACAGAATCTACATCTGCTTTCAAAGGAAGCGCGCACTCTTTCAAAATGCAAGGGTTTTTCTCGTATTATCTAGCAACAGTGTTCTATTCGTTGGCGCAACTCTGGAAGATCGTTTACCGGTTGTTTGCGTACACTAAACTTTTCAAATAACCCCAGATACTAAAGTCCAACCGGTTTAGATCGGGAGACCTTGGAGGCCAAGCAATGGAAAAGAAATTCATTGTTAAGATGGTACCTAACAGCACGCGTAAAGTGCGGTGGAGCTGCATCTTGCATACCCCAGAGGTTCAGTCTTAGATTTATAGGTAAATTTTCCAAAAGTTCAGGTAAAGTATTTTCCAAGAACTCGAGGTGTGCAGGACCTGTTAAGCGTTGTGGCAAAACAACCGTACCCATATCATGCCTAACCAGATGTTTAGAGAGAAACGTTGCTGGTGTCTGGCTTCAACGGTAGCATGAGGATTCTCGTCACACCAAACGTGATTGTTGTGAAAATTAAATATTCCATTTTTAGTAAAACCAGCTTTATCAGTGAAAAGGATGTTATCAGCGAAATCTGGCCGATCAACAGCTGTTCGCAAAAACCACTCACAGAAAGCCCTTCTCGCTTGATAATCGGGAGCAGTAAGGGCTTGCACCCGTTGGATATGGTAGGGGTATAGAAGTTGCTCATGAAGAGTTCTCCAAACAAGATTGTTGCTTACACCCACTTGAGTCGAAATTCTTCTAACACTAGTTTCGGGATTTTCAGCAATAATATTCAAAATTCGATCTTCTATCTGTGGAGTACATGCTATTCTCTGCCGTCCAGTATCAGAAGACCGCTTCTCAAACGAACCAGTTTCTCTTAGTCGTTGAAACACCGTCTGAAACATCACATGCGAAGGCAGTTGGCGATCAGGAAACGTTTCAGCATAGAAGCGACGCGCTTGTAAAGAATTCCCATTAGCACGACCGTACATGAACACCATATCGCTCATTTCAGCATTAGAATACACAACCATTGTAATTGCTACAAATTGCACAAAACGTCAAATTAAACTGTCATAAAACAACAGCTGATAAGCACCTGTTTACTGGGATATGTTATACCCATGTACTACTAGGAAGACTCGCTGTTATCTCGTAAACGGTTGATTTGTGGACATATGTTTATTATGACTTTTAACCTTATTTTCGATCGTACTACATGCCCTTAAAATCTTTAAACGATTTTTCAAAACAACCTGTATTTAGGACTAGTAAGTTTTATTCCACGATCAACTAACGCAATGATTACATTTTTCTTGTGATTTTGTGATAGATTTGCATTGTAGTTTAAGTATCTTCCGGATAAGATTTCTTTATTATACCATGATGTAGTCAAGATATTGTCGTGTTTATGAATGGTTACGTCTAAGAAGTTTAATTTGGAACCTTTTTCTATCTCTAATGTAAACTGTATTTTTGGATGATAACTGTTGAATTGTGTTAAGGTAGAGTGGATGTTAGTTTTGCGTAATATAATTATACAGTCATCAACATAATTTATAGAATGGAATTTTAAAGTTTAATCTGTTTATTACGGTCTTCTCTAGGTCTTCCAACATAAGTTGTGCTATCACACTAGTTTTTGGGGCTCCCATCGCCAAACCATCAATTTGTTTGTAGTATTTATTTCCATATTGAAAGTACATAGATGTTAATGTTATTTCTACAGTACTTAGAAATTCAGTAATAGGTAAGGTTGTAAATTCTTTTAGTTCATGCCATTTTGTTGTGATGATTTGTTTAGCTAGTTCAATTGGGATGTTTGTGTACATTGAAATTACGTCGAACGAACATAGTTTTTCGTTACTATTTAATTTAAGAGTTTTGAGAGGAGGTATTAAATCAAAAGAGTTTTTTTTTAAGTAGTAATTGTTGTTTTTGGTTATATTAGAGATGAAGTCGACTAAAAATTTGAACAGTTTATAAAAAGGACTTTAAATACATGAGACAATAGGTCTTAAGGGCATTCCTGGTTTATGTAATTTTGGTAATCCGTATATTTTGGGCGGTAGTGCATTGTGAAGAGATTTAGTTAATTTTCAATTTTGGTTTTCTGGAAACTTGATCGTTTTTTTATACGCTTGAGCGTGGTTCAAAGTGCTGGGTTGGGTTTTTTTATCAACCTAAAAACTCTCTTTGTGGTGAGTTAAAATAACTCACGTTAGTGTTTCGGTGTTAATACTAAACTTTGAATGAAGCATTTTTAAAAAAATCTTCAAGCATAATGTGTATTTCCTCTAACCATTACGAATATTATACATAGCACCAAAGCCAATATAAAATTGCGTGAAATTATGCCTAACTTTGTAAGGAAACTAGATTCAAGAAAATGTTCTATTGCGAATAGAAATCCGCAAATAGTTACGATCGACAAGAAACGTTCATTACTTGGCTTCTGTAAATATTAAATTTGCGAGTATTGCAATATTATGCATCCATACGCTAAACTTATTGCTATTTTATGCTAATGAAGTCTAGCTATTTCGAATTAGCCTGTCAGTTGAGTTTTACTATATATTTACGTTTACCTGGGTGATTTAAAACCAGCACGGTTCGATCGTAAACAAGGACTACTCCAAGCAAATAAATATGTCGTAAGTTATGCTTTGAATATTTAAACAGGAATATGCTGGTTTTCTAAATATGTGTGATTACATTGCGAGAAAAGAAAAATGGTTCAGTTAACCGTTTCTCAGTTAGCAGTGGTTTCGTTTTGAATACAAGCAATGTGCTCGAAACTTTAAATTTATTACAAAAAGATGTTAATATTGATTTAACACATAAAAGTGTTTTATGCAACTTTGTACCTCATTAGTATGAATCGCTATACAGGTTATTCCACGTAACTGGTTCATTAAAAGTTTATGATGTTCTATTATTTACTTATATTTGAGATTTTGGCACTAGTATCTGTTCGATTGGAACTATAAATGCAAAATACCTTAACCAAAATATCACTTCCGGTTGACCGGAAATGGATGTCAACTTTGTTATTTTAAATAGAATGATATAATTTTTTATTCATTTTTGGATTCTACAACTATAAATACGCCAGTTTTCATTAGCTATTCCTATAGCTACATGTTGCCGTTTTTGAGTTATTTAAGTTTTTCTTTTTTTTAGTCATAATCATTGCATCATTGAGAAATTAATATCTCGGTTAATACTGCAAGTAGAGACTCCAAATTTGCTATGTTATGAATGTAGATATTGCTCTAATAAACGGTAAGCACACTTTACATTCTAACATACAGGGTGTTCAAAACTGAGGAACAAAGTGACATATTTTCAAATTCAGAAAACTCATTTTTTTTTAAATAGAACACCCTGTATTTTAATTCGGAATTAATTAATTTAATTAATTTCTCAATGATGCAATGATTATGACTAAAAAAAAAAGAAAAACTTAAAAAACTCAAAAGCGGCAACATGTAGCTATAGGAATAGCTAATGAAAACTGACGTATTTATAGTTGCAGAAACCAAAAATGAATAAAAAATTATATCATTCTATTTAAAATAACAAAGTTGACATCCATTTCCGGTCAACCGGAAGTGATATTTTGGTTAAGGTATTTTGCATTTATAGTTCCAATCGAACAGATACTAGTGCCAAAATCTTATTCGTATTCCACGTAACTGGTTCATTAAGAACCAGTTACCTGGAATACCCTGTATGTTATTGCTGAATAGTTGCATGCAAGAGTTAAATGTTTTACTTCAACTGTAACTTTCCCCCGCTGCAAAATCCTTGAACATTTACTGACAAAGCCATTGCACCATTAACCTGAAACAGCTTTTGACCTGGACGCAATAAACTTCGATTTCCTGTACTAATGGTACATATTTCACACCATGATTTGAAAATAAAAAGAGTTTGTAAGATTTGTACCTGATTTTCATTCATCAACTTTTTTTCGTAACATGTACTCCATAGAGTCAAGCTGGAAGAATTAAAGTTAATATTTGAGCAATAAAAATTATTAAAATGTTGTTATAACAACGCTATTGTGCTTTTTCGCGCAACATATTAATATTTTAAATACATTTCCAAAACAAAGTCACAATCTCGTGAAACTAGTTTATATCGACTAAAGCAAATTCATCTGGGACCTACAGACCTCTTAACACTTTAAACTTCCGTCGCATTAGTGGCGCAATGAGGTCTAATTACTTAGCGGATGATGTTTTAATTGAGTAGAGAAATACAATGTGTAATATCGCGAAGTATAAAAGACCTCAAACTCGCTCAATTAAGAGTTAATGGTGTTTACGATAAACTGTGACCTAATACGTTCAATTTCCGTCAACTGTGTGACTCAACTGACGTCTTCGCTAAAAGTCAAAGCAATTAATGCATCCTTTGCACTCGCTAGGCATGTTTAAAAAGATTTTTTTTTCTTTAATAAAATTATATTTTATTTATGAAAAGCTAAAAAGTTATAAGTTCATTCTAAACTGTAACCCACCTAAAGGTACTACACGAAGCTACCTATTCTAAGTACTATATAGCTGTCTCCTCTAGATACTACTAATTGATTCGCTGTTTCATTGTACCCACGTGAGCCCTAGTCCAAAAAAGTTTTACACCCCCCTAATATGTAATATTTTAAGGGAATTTAAAAATCTTTTTAAATTCCCTTAAATTCCCTAATGTCTCTAATATCGATAAATTATCAGTTATAATTCGCACTTCCTCTCTAAATTCTTATTCATGCTTATATGACATCCGCCTGATTTACTGCAACTAACTCCGCTTGAAAATTATCACAATGATCCCTCTAATTTAAACTTTCGATTATATTCAACATCAACAATTATATTATATACATCAAAAGCCGCCCCTGTACCGCCCTACCCCTTCGAGCCATCCACAAAATTTTCTAAACTCTTTCTAAAAGTATTTAAATATCTCGTCTGAACACATTTCCTCATTTAATAAAGTCCAAGGATTAATTAATCCGTAGGCGTTACTATTCACAATTGTTTGTGTAAAACTACTGTGCCTATTATCCCCTACAAAAGTCAACTCATCATTATTATTTAAAACAATCAGGCCCTGATTCATTTCTCTAAAACTCACTCGCGCCGAATCTCTATATTTAATATTAGCGCCCGTCGAAATCAAGAAATTATTTATATTCGTTTATTATCAAACTCTCCTGAGTGTCTTTGTTCTGGAGGAATATATCTAGATATTCTAGAGGATTAAAATTTATTGAGAAATTTTAATTAAGAATTTTAATGTTTAGGGATACAGGTAATACGAATATTATTGCTGTTGAAGTTGAAAATTGTAGTGGATTAAAATTTATTGAGAAATTTCAATCCTCTGAAATTTTGAACTTCAACAGCAATAATATTCGCATTACCTTTATCTCTTAACAATAATATCTTTAATTTATTACCGATATAATATAACAATAGCTGTTCTAATAAGATAAAAAGTTTTATAATGTCTCGGTAATCCGCAAACTTTTCTTTTAATATCATATAGTTCTTGAATAATAAACCCGATATTTCTTTAATTGCAGATGAATTTCCACACGACCGTAGCCACGTTCTTCATCCTCGTCTTGCAGTGCATCATATCGGTGCTGACGATCCGCCAAGTACGTAGCGACTCCATTTTGGATGTCATCAACATGAAAGAAGTCGAGAGGTTAATAGCGGAACGCCAAGAGAACGAAGCTAGGAGCGAAAGAAGATACCTCCTAGAGAATGAATTAGATGAGAATCCTCCCGAATTAGAGTACGAATATAAGCAATTCACTCCAGATGCAGACGTTTCTCAACAGCAAGGCAAAACTGAGGATCCCAGGATCGAGATAGACCTACTTCTAAGGAGGAACAACATAACAGAGCCGTTTAAATCGACGGAACTCCTGCATGATCTGCGCGGCTTCACAGGACGTAACATCTTGAAATCTAGCAAGAACGCTCTATTGGTGACCAAGAAGGAATATCTTCAAAAAGATTGGTGTAAGACGGAGCCGCTCGTGCAGAAAGTCAAAGAAGACGGATGCATCACCAGGACGGTCATCAATCGTTTCTGCTATGGCCAATGCAACTCCTTTTACATCCCCAAAAATCCCAAGAAGAAATCTCGCAAGCACGTGGAGGAAAACGAAGAAGATGACGAAAACGGTCCGGCGTTCAAGTCGTGCGCTTTCTGCCGGCCCAAGAAGTTTACGTGGGTCAGCGTGACGTTGAGGTGTCCTAATCTGACGCCGCCGTTCAAGAGGAAAAGGATACAGAGGATAAAGCAATGCAAATGCGTTGCCGCTAATGTAGATTAAGTAAAAACAGACTGAAGGATTTTTATATAGGAGGTCGTAAGAAGAACGGGTGGTAAGCCTTCGAAAGCGTAAGATTAATAAATTAATTTAAGATACTCCGTTTGAATGAGAGGTTGATATTCAGCCAGATGTGAATGGGTGATGATTTGAGTGGGTTCCGTGAAGTTTGGTGAGGTTTACTTCAAGACGACGGGAGTGGGGGTTAACAGATTGCCTTATTGCAAAGTGGAATATGATACTTTTTAAGGAATTGTTGTGTGGATTTTTATTGAGAAGAATGCACTACTTTCTCAATGCTTTTGTTAAAGCTCGTAGACATCAAAGGACGAGCGCGAATGTAAGGTGTAATGTAATGCGAATGTAATGGGGAACTTTATTAATATTGTTGCTTACAAATCTAATATATTTTATAAAATACTAAATGAGAAGGCTAATTATGATAAAAGTTAACCCATTACACGATAAAAGTACTTTGTCAAATATTTTTCATAATGTACAGGATGTTTCGCTTTGAAGGAATTCCTCTATAACTCATAAGCAGTAACAGATACGAAATTTTTTTTTTATACATTTTTGCAGGATCAAAATTTGTCTACAACGCTAAATTATCGATATTTGTACAGGATGTTTCGTAACTTCGGTTCAGTCTTCAATTTTATTTTATTAAATACAATATCCCCATTATTTTCCCTTTTTTAGAAATATCATTAAATTTCGAACAAATAATATATAGTATACCCTAAGAAATAATAGCAGACTGTGGGACATGAGAAAGCATCAACTACGAACTGTTAGATGCATCACACATTTGAAAGTATTCGTCATATACAATGCCTGCCATACATCAAACTATCCTTTTTGTGCCAAACAGACTTCTTGACGCGATGCACTCCAAAACGCGATGGCATATAACAGTCTGCTATGAACATTAGCGTAATAGTAAAACAAGAGACTGCTGTGGTGCATGATGGATCTCCAAACTTCTTATTTGGTACGACAAAGTATTAAGCTTACTAACTAGTTTATAAGTGTGTGCCCGCCATGTTAATTTATCATCAATACACAATCTTAGAAAATGAAAATCAGGCGCTCTCTTTATTTTAATATTATTACTAAATACATGAGTATTAAATTCTTTATTGCAATGTACATTTTGAAAAATAAGACAATTTGTTTTGTGTTTTAAAAAAATTAAAATAATTATTAATTAAATTAAATTGCATTTAAGAGTAATTTATTTTGTGAAAACCAGGTGTTCACATTGTTTAACAATGTATTTGCTTTATTAATTGTTTCTAACATTTTGCAACTAGATATAACAGCACTTGTATCAATCGCGTACATAAGTACATTATAATTTGACACAAACTCTGTGGTAAAGTAAAAATAAATGAGGTTTTATAAAAATTAAAAATAAGATAGGACCCAGAGTACTGCCTTGTGGAACTCCCCTCTCAACATTTAAATTAGACGATCTAACGCAATTTCTACTATAGACACAAACTGAGTTCTACCCTTCAAGTATGTTTCAAACTATCTGGCCATAACTCCTCCTATACCACTCCACCCCAATTTAGTTAATAATAAATCATGATCTTAACAATCAAAAGCACGACTTAGATCACAAAACACCCCCATAAGATCCTCCCCAGAATCCAAGTATCCACTGTATAACATGTTCATAAAAAAAAAAAAAACATGGAAAGCAGTGGTTACGAACGATTAACTCGGTATCCATGTTGGTGTTCAGTTAAAATATTACATTTATCTAAATGTGGCATCAACCCACGCTACAACTTTAGTGACCAACACTCAGTATATTGAAGTTGAGGTGTAAACATATCTGTAAATATAATAATATTTAAAAATTTGGCTCACTTGGTATGAGTGCTAATTAAATTACAGGGGCCTTTCTTCTCAAACAATTTAACTGACGTAATTTTTAGAAAATCAAAGATATCTTCGAAATAAAAAAATTTAATAAATAGTAAAATTTAGAATGCAATAATAATTAATTAGGTACCTCTTGATCTTATTTATATTAATATTTATCGCTTTTTTTGTATTGTAATGGTATAATCATTTGATATTATTTAAGTGTAAAGTTACTAATCTTACTCTTGTGTATCTTAAAAATAAATAATTGACTTACCAAAAAAAAGAATATCAAATGTAGCAGCAGACAATCAGACGATGTCGTGTCGTCGGTGACGTAGGAAATCTCTGCATTTGGCAAGTCCTTCAAGGCATTTTCCTTTAGAATATTCTCTTCAGGAAGTAAAGATGATCAGCAGTGATATACCTACACATCGAAAACGAATATTAGAATTTGAATATTCAAATTTTGGGGTTAGGAATTTTGTACAATCGCTGAACAGTTTGCAGTCACTGGGGAAAATTTGTATAAGTTGGTAGTTTTCTATGTTAATATTTGGTATGTATTTACGGCACGAACCGAAATCCAGTCATTTTACCATCAAGGTTGTACATTCTGATTCACCCGTCTCTTGAGCATAAAATAATTCAGATTGAACGTGCAGAAAACGCGGGAATTTTGAAATTTAATTTTAAACGTATTTATGTTTTATATGATAAATTTATATTGCAAAAAGTAGAATTACTAACAAAACGTGGTTGTTATTAAATAAGCGAATCAACGTAACTTACCTGAGATAAGAATATCCTTATATTTATCTATACTCTTTGTACACGGTTTCACATTCGGAACTTTGTTATTAAATAAAACCACTTTTGTTCGCACTTAAATGTTTTCATTGTACATGAGAGATTGATCACTATCGAGGTACAACACTATCGTGCCTACGACATCCGGGAAACTGGTCATTAAATATGCAAATTGAAGGAGAGGACATTTTGGGCAATAGTCTTCCGTGCCGTCTCCACACGTACTGAGATAATAAAGAGGGGTAACTAGCTATTCGTTATTTTTTTTGATGTCAATGTGCTTCAATCGGAAATTCTCGCCCTGCATGCCATCTGGCATGGGAGACAGCACACTTATGTTTTAACACTGATAGATGACACTGGAATGTTAAAAATTTTATTTTTACCAATTTAATTAATGTATCATTTTTAAATTTATTTTTTATATACCGGGCTGTATGCTACTCTGTAGCGTTACAAAATTGATCATAATCGATATACAAGAGTCTCGTATGTACGATATCGTGGAAACTGGACATTGTAAACATGTATATTAGAGTAGAGGACGTTTTGACGACATTCTCCCATAGGGTCTCCTCACCTACTGAAGTAATAAAGAAGGGTTAATTTTTTTGATGCCAGCGCGTCCTCTGGCTTCGGAAATTCTCACCCTGCATGCCATCTGATATTTGAGAGGGCATACTCATGAATAAAAAGTAATGAATATAGATGAAATTGGAATTTGATTTTTACTACTTTAATTAAAGTATTTTTTAATAATATAAAATTTATTTTTGTTATATACCGGGACTGTATGCTACTCTGTAGCGTTACAGTGTATCTGCCCCTTTACATACGTATTTTTGAGTTTATAAATTAAATTAAATTAAAAAAAGCAAAAATTACGAAATTAGTTACGAAACACCCTGTATAAATGTTGATAATTTTATGTTATAAAGAAATCATAAACCTGCAAAAAATTACAAAAACTTTTTCTTTGTATGTGTTACTGTTTATACGAGTTGTAACAGAATTCCCTCCCAGTGAACATCCCTGTTAGTATTCGCCTTAATCCATCTTATCAATCTGGGCACCAGAATTAACATTTCTGAAAAGTTACAAGGCGAGTAAAGTATAATTATGTATGGATTTCACAATAAAAAAAAACAAAATAGGTATAGCATTATACATTAATAATTTACGACATTAATATCAGTTAAATTTGTTGTGCTCATTAGATAAAAGTGTTAGGTTTATGTTTTCACTTTAATAAATTCAATAAGCTTTTATTGAGAATTTAATTATGGAAATATAAACTAAAAAAAATTTCTATTTAAAATCGAAATTTGCTTTTGTGACATAATTTGATAAACCTTCTTGAACGAATTGGGCAATTGTCACATTATTTGACAATTTTACAATAAATTAAATATGATTTACCTATAATATCTTCATGAAGAATTCCTATTAACAAATGGGCAATATAACGGCCACACTTATCCGTACTTTCATCTACCATGATATAAATAAAATTATTCCCTACCAATTGTTGAATTTCTGCTATTTGTTTGCTGGTAACAAGACGTGACATAATTTTTTCGTAAGGTACTTTCGTCAGGCATATTATGTTTGCAATATTTTTGCAGACATTATTTCAAATTAACATTGTTTAATCTTACAAATGGTATGTTAGACGAAATTAATGCGTTACACAGATCCGTATTATATTCTTCTTGTTCTAAGTTTCGTGAAGTTGATACTACACATGACGACGTATAGATTGCTGCACACATGCGGATCGCTTTAGTTTTTCACATTTTCCAATATGTGATGGTGTTTTACCGTGTTGATCAATCAGGTATTTTCTCTCAGAAGACACCTACAACAACAATTGTCATTTTATATCAAAAGTTAAAGAATTTAAAAACAATTGTAAAGCTTTTAGTAAAATTAAACTTACCAGTTTACTGCAGACTCGACAAAATATTTTGTCGCCATCCTTTACTAGTTCAGGATATGGCTTAATCCATAAAGAAATTTTGTTCGCTATACTCATTGTATGTACGCACAGTATTTAAAAACGTAACACAATTACATGCTGTTTCGCTCAAAGATATTCAATGAATGAATAGTTTATTTGGGAATTAATAATAATAAATCGTATTTACCACATCCCTTCTGCTAGGCGAAATTAAACACGTGCAGTTCTTGGAAGAAAGTATTAGAGAAACCAATGTAAAAGATTTATCGTTTTGAGAATTGTCGGTTGTCGATCTACATTAGGAATTAGTAGGAATTTTTACTAATAGAAAGGATAAGAAAAAGCTTAAATATGCAATATATGCAACTTTTGTAAAAATATGCATAGAAATGCCTAAATATGCAATATATGTAATCACTAATTAGCGCTAAGTAGCTTCAATTAGTGTAATACGTCTACATATAGACTGTAATTAAAGATATACAAAAAATAAAATATATGCACTTTGCATATAATTCGGTCTCTATTTATGACATTAAAATCAGCTAAATTTGTTCAATGTTTTCACTTTAATAAATTCAATAAGCTGTTATTGAGAATTTAATTATGGAAATATAAACTAAAAAAATTCTATTTAAAATCGAAATTTGCTTTTGTGACATAATGCTTTTTACGTCCTTCATGGCTTCCTTCAGGGATTAAATCATTTATAAATGTATATATTTGATTTAAAACTTTACTTTAACAAAAACACGAAAGAAAAGCTCTCAACTTCAAACGAGAATCTACATTTCCGGTATTAATCGGACAAGATTAATTCGAAATCTCCTTTTTTCTTCGTCAGAACAAACTAGAAAGGAAACAAACAGTCTAATTCTGTCCGGGCGCTCCGTTCCTGCTACACACTCGAATTTTGATTATACTATACTCAACGGAAACTATTCTTTATTACCCGTATCGTATATAGAGAGATACATACTACATACAAAGGAAATGGACGAAAAAAATTAAACGATCACTTTTAAAAAGAAACAGTTGCGTAAACGGCATTTACGTCCTAAGAACGTGCACAATCTAATCTTCCGGAGCGATAGCCCCACGATGGAAGAAATTAACTGCTCTTGTGTGTGTGTATACAGAGTGCGTTTCGCTTTTGAGCGAGTGGCTACGGGCGCCCACGCCACTTCAATTCAATGGGGGACATTATTATATCGCTTGGTGATTTTCATTCAGAACTCAGAACGGTGAAGCGCGTGGGCGATCGAGAGGAGGTCGTCGTTTGTTATTTTTCCCGTATACGAGGCGTGTGCTTTAAGTTTTTAGCTGTGGAATTAAAAGAAAGCTAAATTTTGATTCAATTTGCATTAGATAAACTATTGCGATGGATATACGTACTACTGTGTACTGACGGTACCAGCATAAATGCAAAACGAGAAGTAAAAAAAATGAAAATTTAAATTTACTAGCTCTGCGGATAAAAATAAAGGGAGCAAAAAAATACTCAACCTCAGGGTTACTCTCACAATTAAACCTATCATGTAAAGTAAAATGTGGGCGTTTGAAAAATTTGATTTTCTTTAAAATCCCCAAAGATTGAAATGGTTGATTCAAAAATAAAAGAACAGAAATTTTGAATGACGTTAACAATCATTAAATTTATTTTTATAAAAAAAAAAGAAAAAAGAAACATTTAATTACAATCAACACAGGAAAAATCAAGCCTTGGACTGAGAGTCCTGGTCAAAATCAAAACCGGCTTGAATCTAAAATTTACTAAAGGACAATGCAAGTCCTTTAAACAAATAAAAGACAAATTTGTTCTAGAAGAAAATCCTATTTCACAAAAATCCACGTGGTCTCAAAATTTAAAACAACCTAAATTAATTCAAACATGGACAAAACAAGTAAATTTATAAAATTGAAATTTAAATACAAGCACGATGCTTCTTTTCACCTAACCCGAGGTGATTAACTATTAAATACAAGTCAGTAAACTAGAAAACGGAAAAATTAAACTCTGTAACTAAAAGAAACTTTCTAGAACAAATATAATAACGGATCTTATACCTAATTTGTGTACACAATAATATAATGCCAATTATTAATAAGTGAGTTCCCTGATTGATGAAATAATATCAAAATAAACGAAACAAAATTTAAAATCAAAAAGAAATACCAAAATGGCAGCAATGAAAATAAATTTAAATGTACTTACACGCAATCTTTCAAGGAACTGAGCTCCAGGGGCCCAAACATCGCATACATATAACAAACAGATGCGTACCAAAGCAGCGCATAAATGCAAAGATCATAGAAGAAGAATTCTTCTAAGAAGGACACAAACTACATGATCAAATAAAAATATATTACAGAGTGAAATTAATTTAAACCAACTGAACATTTAAATAAACAAATTAAACAATCAAATCAATTAGCAAAGCTTACATAAAAATAAAATATTAAAATTGTGGAAACTTTATCGCAACATTGATAAAGATAATTTGGTATGCATAAGAATACATATTTGAATTTACGAAACCCGGGATGCCAGACCACAGCAGTACATATATGGCTATGATTTATTCTTAGAAATTATGTAAAGTAATTTAGTTTCATTTAAAACAGTTTGAAAGCATTTAAAAGATATTGGAATCCATAAACATCGTGCCTGTCTGGGTGTAATATATTTATCATACATTATACATATATTGCTATGTGTCAATTTTACTTAATATTGTCACTTGACACAAATGTGAGTTCTAATCAATTTACAAATTACACAATTATAACAGAATAATCTTAAACAATAACCAATCTTATTAAATCTTCAATTTACAATCTTTCTATTTTTACAGAAAAATAAAAAGGATTAAATAAAAAGAACAGTCTTTCCATTTCGATTTCCAACATTGATTTTCCTTTCTTCCAATGTTCCACTTCTCGAATTCCTAATTATAAAAATTCCCAAAAATTTCCAATTGTATAACTTGTTTTATGATTGCTCTTTGTTAGAATTTCTTTCTTTTTCTTTTAAAAACTTTTTAATATTTTTAAAAACTTGACATACACCAAATTCCTATTTTCTCTTTTTTTTATATAAACAAACTTTTCCTCCGCAACCAATGATTTTCAACACAGTCTGCCTAATCATTATATTTCTCTGCCGAAATTCGTCAAGTTGACAATCATGCCGGATGACTTGTTCATATCAAATATCAAAAAAAAATTTCAAACAGAAATAATTTTTTTTAGTAACTTTGAAAACAAAAAACCAAATATTTCACCTTTATTATTTATAATTATTGTTATTGTAAAAAATAATTAAAATAGAACACTTCAATATATATAATCAAATTCCCTTATACCGATTTGCTGTAGGGTAATAATTAAATTAACAGTATATACAGGTGTCCCACCGAACTGGGACATTAGGTTTTTTTGAACTTCTAATAGAAATTTGATTTTGAAACTTGCAGAGTAGCCATGGCCCACTGTCATCTACTTAAGCAAAACATTTTCAACTTTATAGCACTTTCGGTATACAGGGTGTTAATATCAACTTTCTTATTTTAAATAGAATGGTATAATTTTTATCGGTCTAATGAATTTGGCGAGTCATTTGCAACTAGTTCATATAGAGGTTCCCTATCCCTAAACTCGACCATTTTTTGAGATATTTTCATTTTCGTGGATTTTATGACATTTGTACTCTTTCAAATAAAATCAAATATTTCATGAAATAGCAGATATTTAGTGGTTCTACTGAAGTCCGTGTAAATACAAGGACGTAGCTATAAGGTATTATAGCAATAATCACTGAATCACATACAGAGTGTTCAAAAACGCGCCGCCAATGCGGATACCTTTAAGCTAACAAAACTTTTTTCTTTTTCAAATGGAACATGATATTTTTTACTATAGCATTGAATGCAGCGCAAAAGTCTACATCGGTTGATATTAGGATTTGGTATACTTATTCTTAATAGTTTTTAAAGTATTAGCATTTTCTGCAAAAAATTGCTAAAAATATGCCTAAATTCCAAGTTTCAGACAAATGAAATAAGCTTTTTCCTACAAAACAGTCAAAACACTCTGTACATTATTTGCCTAACCTATCTAAATATCTATGTTTCAGATATCTAACGTTCACTAGTTTGTTACTAATAGTAATGTCTTTTAGTCATAGAGAACGAACATTAATTATTAGGTATTAATAAGCCATGAGATGTGCTAACAAACAAGTGATATCCATTGTTTGATAATTTACCAAATTGCGCAGTGATAAACCTATGCAGTATTAACAAGTCATATCTTTTATAGTAAGTCCTAATGCTGTCGACTCCTTCACACATTTTTCTTCTAACAAGTAAAATATTGTAAATCGAAAGAAATAAGATTTGAATTGAAAGTTACATATACAAATAACATTTTAGACTGCATTCATGAAGAATGTAACAATGATTGGATACCTATACTTATTTGCAATGAATAAAAACCTCAGAAAAATAAAATATAAAGGGAAATTAAAGCAGATATCCTAAATATACCCATAATACTTCAAATATTGTTCACCTACTACATTAGGTATTTTCTTTGTAGGGGAGCCGTCTGACATGGAGTCTCCGAAAACAATGCAGCCTCTTGGCTTTTTGTATTAAACTAGATATTAAGCGATACAGGCAGTTAACATAAATCAGGAACAAACTATTAAAAGTCTTCGAAAATGTCCAATATAAATGTTCTTTCAGAATAATAGTTTTTATTTTTTTTTAATTTGACTTATTTTCGATGTATTTAATAAGCAGGTAAAAATATTCACATGTAATTTGCTGTCGCATAATAATTATGGCTTATTAATATTTTATAATTACAATTACATAAAATTTGCTAATAATTGGCAAACTTCCAATGATATATATCTCAGGTATGGAAAGCAAACAATGCAAAAAAAGATAAGGCATCATTCTAAAAAATAATATACAGAGAGTTTTTTAGGAAAAAAATATTTTATTTGCTGGAAACTTGAAAATTAGCCATATTTTAGGCAATAAATGCTAATACTTATCTCAAAACTATCAAAAATAGGTGTACCAAACCGTGTCAATCGATGTAGAATTTTACGCCACATTCAATGCTGTAGTAAAAAATACTTATTACACTCTCCAAAGATAATAAAATAAATTTAAATAGCCTTTGTATAATCTTCGAATAAGTTTTTCAAATAACATTTTTAAATACAATGTCCTTTAATCTCACTTTTCGAAAATTCATGCCATACTTTTTAAATTTGCCACCGTACTATACTACATACTGGTCACGTGACAAATGTCAAAATAAACTTTAAACTACCGAACAAAAGGAATTTGCAATATTTTAATAATTATAAAAAAAGATCGTACATGTTGCAACACTGATGCCAGTCGCTGTATAAACAAGGGTAGGATGTTTGACATTCCAATAATTATTCAAGCTATATTTAAATGAACATTTTAAATGCGATTTACCCATTATACATTATAACCCAACTAATGCGAAGATTTTGGGTTTATTTACGTAAACAATAACTAAAATATTCAAATCGTTTTATAAGCACACAATTTAATAAAACCTACATATTTCGTATTTTCCAATCAAAACAACGAAAACATTTAAAATAACAAGAACGGACCGTGTCTAGTACGAAATACCGCGATTACAAAACAAAATTAAATAAACATAAAACAAAGGAAAACCTTCCGCCTGTCGTTTTACATAAACGCCAATCCGAACCCGAATTTTCGCGATAGAACAAGCGAGACATATGCACGTAACGAGGCGTAAGAGCGAGACGGGAAGGAGTGAATGGTTTTGTTTTCGGTACGCGCGCGAGTAGGACGCGGACGGGCACCGCGTATACGCGATGTTATGCGTGTATAAATAGAAATCTGCCGAAGCGAGAGCCTCGGCCCACTCGAAGAGTGGGCTAGTGGCGCCGAAACTTGTTTGTACATTTATTAAATGTCGCTGCCTTTCTGGTCGCCTGGAAACGCGTGCAAGACGCTCCTACCTTGTCTAGGGTCACGCACGGGACGCGAGGCCGATCGCGGGGCAGACAGGAGCCGGCCCTGGATTGTTAAATGTCGAAAAGAATTATCTTTTTTTTTATTTGAGTTAAATACGAGGAACGACTTAAAAGTTGGAATTCTAAGTTTTAAAATTAATGGTGAGTTTAATTAAAGGTCTCTACAAATGAACTATTGCGTCAATATTTCCAATGCCTCTTAGTTGTTGAGGTAGGTACCTTTTTTTGGCCGTATGTAATATTTTTGCAAATTGTGATTAATGTGAAAGTGGTGTTTATTTTCTTTCAAACGTTTACCGAACAGGGAATCTACAGTAGAATTGAGTATTACCACAGATTATCCAGATAGTTCACTTGCAGTCGGCACCTTTGATGTTCGTGGTACGAACGGTTCTTCGCGCAGACTACCACGCGCATTTCGACAGGCCCACATTAGTAAAAATGTCAGGAGCGGATCTAATATAATTGAACAAAATTAAAGTTCAATGTGTCTTTCATTTTGTTTATGTTATGAATTTAATGTTGGCAATATATCATTACAGAACTATAGGGAAGTAATTTTTAAGAAAATATAAACAAACATAATCTAGAAAAGATTGTAAGATTACCTTCGATATTAATTTATCCAAGATTAATAAAAACTAAGTGTAAGAAAATTATAAACGTTTATTCGTATGTGTGAAGTGGTGTAACAATAAGGCGAATGCTATTACATATAAAAAAATATATCAAATAAGAAATTGTAATTGTAATGTAGAAAAATCAAAAAAACAGTATCGTCATTATTTTATCGTTTTAGCATTTAACTTATAAAAATAAGCAATTGAAGTTTTAAAACATTTACTAGTTAGTGGGTTAAGAAACAAAAAGTAAAATGAAATAAATATAAATATATTTCCAATTTTCAACGTTTTCAAGGTTGCTGTGGTAAAGGTTGGCCTATTTTTTGTTCGCTTATGGTGATCTCCTGAGGTGCATTCATTGTGATCTCAGAATGTTCTTCTACAAAGAAAAGACATTCCATATATGTACAATTTTTAATTAGTTAATATTAATAATTAGAATTGTTAAGTCGATTCACTTAAGAATTCTCTTTTCAGATATATTCATAATTGAACTCGCATTATATTGTTGCTGCACATATAACTTATGTATATAAATAAAAGGTTTACAGTTTTTATACAAAGTAGTTAATCAAAATAATGTCATTGTTATATATAATATTCCAAGGTGCAAACCTCTTTACATGTAAATCTTATTATATGTATTTTTAAAAATGGTTCACTGCTTAAATTTTCTACGTTATGTATGAAAGACATATGTACTTACTTTCAAAAAATTTTGTAGGAACTGCATTTTTCTTTAACCGACTCTTTGCTAGACTTGCGAACATACTATCTTCAAAATGTTCCGCACAAACCCTAAAAGATCGGTACAGATGTTCTGGTGAAATTGTTTCTAAATCCCCACGACCAATATTCTTCACCCACAATGCACATCTTAAAAAATATACATCAAATACATATATACTTATTTGTAATATAATCTATATATGAAAACTTTCTAGTTCTATTGGAAATCTGAAGAAACTTATTTCCGGAATATTAAAGCTATATTTATTGCGACAATCAGGACTGTATAAAAATCACTAAACAGCTAAAGTTGTAGTGAAGTAGTTCAATCAACACAATAATGAAAATATTTAAAATTAACACAATAATCTCTGCTACAACGCGTATATCAATGACAACTGCTTGCTGCTTTATAACCTATAAACGAAAACTCATGGGCAAGATATAAACAAAGCTGGAGTGAGTACGCATGCGCAAGCATGGGTGCGCACTGCAAACCAGAAACAGTGACTACCACGCACACGTTAAAAAAAAAAACAAAATCCGACCAAGAAATATATACAAGTGAACTATCTGGATAATCTGTGGTATTACGCTACGTAAATGCTCTTTTTATCCTGATTTCGCAACGAAATTTCTAAAGGTTTATTATTGTAATATTAGAATTTCATTACTCATACTAACATCGTCAAGTGGAAACTTTTTGCAATATAAATTAGTTTTAATTATCTCAAGCCGAAATTTCAGTAAACTACATATAAAATAATTACACAATCATGGCTACAAAATCAGAGTATCAAGTATATATTTTATTCACATATCACATTTTTCTTTAAAAATTATAAAAAATACTTACTTCCGAAGATTAGATTATGTTTCTTTATACATTTTTTTTTAAGAGTAAATATGTAAGGATAATATTTAACAGATAATTGTGTCTGCCTAAGCTCATCTCTAGTGTTTACAAGACAATATCAATTATAAAATAAATTGTGGCACAAAATTAAGAATTTGTTAGGATTTAGGATCTATACGTGACTAAATTAGGAACGATATGATTTTTAGTAAAATACGAACTTATAAAATATATTACCTATTAGGATGAAAATAATAATGTTAAAATTATTTCAGAATACATTCTTAGAAAAAAAAAAACACTGAAATAGAGTGAATATGTATTTTTGTGAGCGGTATATTCTGCGTCATTTTATTTTATTTGCTATTTTTTTAACATCAAAAAAAAATTATCTATGGCATTCAGGGAGGCGATAGTTCACATAACTAAACTTTTGATAGGTTGGTACTTTTTTAACTCACGGTGAAAATTTAAAAACAAAAGTATGAATTTTAGGAATAGGTAGGGAAAATAATATGAATTTTTTTGTCGCCCAAACTGAGTGTCAGCCATCCGTTATTTGCGCGCTTTAACTTCAAACCACAACAACGGAGGGATGACTGCCATTTTGAAGATTTATTTTCACATTTAACAAGCGCTTGTGAAAGTCTTGTCATATTTTGACAAGTTTTTGTTAATTCTTCACAAAGATTTAAGTTTTTAAGCTGTATTGTATAGGTGTAAGGTCAAAATTAGCTTTTATTGATCATCAATAACATTATTTAATTTATATATTAAATTCTCAAAATATTTCTTCTGTGTATTTTAAAATTAACCTTGAACCGCCCACAAAAATACAAAAACTGTCTCATATAGTTAAAAAACGTATTTTGTATCTACGCGCCATTTTCGGCACGATTTCCCCAAATCTGACACATAAAATCCTTAGCGGTTGGCGCAAAATTCAGTGGCACAATGTTACTTTTATAATAATTAGTGAAAAAAAACATCGCTCCCAGCGCAGACGGTTTTAGTTTAGAAGTTTTATAGTTACGTCGTACTCAGATACTTCAGCTCTTTGTTGTAAAAAATACTGTCTCACCAATTAATATCGATTGAAATATTTTTTTTCTGGGTACCGTCACATGGGGTGTCATTGATCACTCGGCCTGATAAAAATATGAAAATAGTGCCCACTCTATAGCGCTATAGAGTATTCTTCAAAGTCACTTAACTTTAAAAATACGAATTCAGTGCTATAGATTTGTCCATTTTACGGTATCTAATAAACATTTCTTTACAACTATTTAAAATAATAATTTGTTTGAATCAGGTAATACATTTTTATTAATAGCAAAATGTATATAGTTTTTTATTATCCTGAACGCACTCCAAACCCGACAAAAAAAAATAAAATTTTAATATTTCTTTCATAGTTAGAATCAGACATAAAAACTTTTTAATGGGGGAGAAACAACATACTTGAATGAAACAATATATTTTCTGTAATACAATAACCGCCATATACTTAGTATAAAACTCATAAAACTAACACTTTTGTTTTCACTATCAAAATAAGTATTGCAGTAATTATGCCCCAAGTGAGATTTGATATTAACAAATGCTTTAATATTTTTTTAATGTTTTTTTATGTTGCTTAGGACGAGCCAACAAATTCTTAAAATTTTTTTTTTAACTACTTTGCGCAAGTAATTGTATATTAATACCTTTTTTTTAAGTAGAAGTTTCTTATATTGAATACTCATTCATTCATTGTAAAAATAAATAAGCAAAACACTCTGCTGAATGTCTAGATATTGTAAATATGCCACTTTAACGATAAGACAATCTGTCATAATAATTTACAGTTTATATCTTCACTCTAAATAAACTGTTTATGTATGATTTCGAATGCGTGTTTAAACAAAATAATGCGAACTGCACTACGTCCCACTCTTATTTGAGAAGTGATTGTAATAAACATTTGAAAATAATAACAATTGTATGACCCTATATACATTTTAGATGTACTAAAAAGAGTTCCTATTAATTTAAGAATAAAAGGTGGAGAGAGACAGTAAGTAATACCTATGATTGATAGTGTTACATCACCCTGTATGTGTAAGGTATTTCCAACTGTATTTTCTCCCTGATCACTTACATAGATCCTAACGCAAGATAAATTATAATTATATTAGTAATACCTTTATTTATCACATATTGTAATGCGCTAAGCCTGCATGTAGAATAATTAGTATGCGAGTAACTAGGATTGTTACTTTTCCTTGTATATTTATGTATCTATATATCGTTTTAATTTATTTATTGCCTTATTTATTCCATTATTAATAATAGCAATTACGCAGTTCTGCAAATATCGCTAATTGTAACTCATGTAAATGTTATCAATTAATTCTTATACTCATACACCAGATATGGCAATTTCGAGATACTATGTATCTATTGTTATGTAAATGATTTAAGTGAAAAAAAAATTGGAAGAAATATATACATATATCTACTTAGTTTAATCTATGATCTAATAATGTACAATAATGATATGTCGATGATCAAATAATGTCGTACTTTTAAGAGCTACGAGCGAATACACAAGCAGGCATTTCAAATGTTAATGAATGAGTTTCTCCGTATGTGCCTGATGACAGACTGTATGCTGTACCTATACTCTTTTTTTTTTAGAATGTAACATACACGTAGGATTTAGCAATGGTAAAATTGCCTTAACGCTAGCGTAGGTCTATTTACAGTATTTTAGGTGATAATCTAATTTAATATTATTTTGGCATCTGATGTATTCGTTTTTAATATCTGTTATTTTAATAATTAATAACTAAATTGAGAATTAACACAAATTGTATTTGTATATTATTGTATTAGGGCATTTATATCGTGTAATTTAATAAAATACTGAACGAAAAGTCTATTGTGTTTTATTTAAAGTTGTATTATGTATTAAATCCGAATAGTAAGATTTATACTTCACTGTTGGATGAAAATTGTATTGTAGAATTCTTACTATTGTGCGAAATTTTGAAAAAACGTCGCTGTAGTTTTGTATAGCACAGTTACAAAAAAAAGCAATAAAATTGTTAGAAAATATTGTAGCACAATCTTCTAGAAAATATTGTGAAATGTTTTACAATATTTTACAACTATATAGTGAATGTAATAAATCGCATATGATAATCGCATTAATAATTAATTAACTATACCTAATTGCAATACTCTGATTTCCGCTAATGTTAAGAAGAACGTTGGTCTGCCAAAATCTTGGACATACCTCAAAATCTACGAATTGCTGCTTCTGAAGCAACAAAGCGAATATTAATACGGGCATCGGTTTGTCGACATGGCAGTAATAATTATACCCACCAACTGCCAACATCCCCCAAGTTTTACGTATTGTCGTTAATGAAATCAACAAACAAACCCTCGAACTAATAATAAAATCTAGTTTATTTATTAAGAAATATGGTATAATATTGGTATAAAAAGTGATCATATTATTTTGTTACTTCTAGTTCATTAATTTCACTTAAACAAAAAGTATTATTCAATCAACAAAGTGAATATTACTAAAAGAAATAAAGATTACTCTAACCACAATTATAGTTAATTTACTGTATTTATAATAATAATAATAATAATAATAATAATAATAATAATATACTTTATACATTTATAGGACATAAACAACAGCAATAAACAAAAAGTGAACCTAATTCTATTTTAAAAATGTGCAAAGAACACCATTAAAGTAATTAACAATTATACGAAAGAATGGATAACAATTTTAATTATGTTAGGTTAGTTGCAAAGTATAAGTTAAAATTCCTAGCCATATGAACTAGAGGAGCTTTCTGAAGGACATTGGAGCGAAAGCGTGGAACATGGAGAAAATCGGTGGTACGTGTAGCATATGTAGGAATCAGAAAGCAAACCTAGGATAGTTGATCAGGGGAATCAATTTTATGGTCAAGTAAGTTAAATATAAATGAAGCGCTATAACGCTCCCTTCGTGTTCTTGGAGAAGAAAAGCTATGTCGCTCAAGCAACAAATTGTAACCAAAACCTCTTTCTGGATAAATATTTTCAGTTTTATATGTTAGGTACTTTAAAAAGCGTTTTTGTACCCTTTCTAACATTAAATCAAGGTAAGTATAATGTGGTTACCAAATTACTGAAGCATATTCAAGCTTATTTCTAACTAATGAATAATATAATGTTTTTAATACATCAGGATTATGAAAATTGCGACATGTTCTTATTAAAAAACCCAAATTTCTTGAAGAAGTGCGTTGAATTTCATATATATGATTGGAGAAAGATAATTTTGAATCAAAAATCACTCCCAGATCATTAATACACGATTTTCTAACTATTATAGTATTATTAATATGGTATTGATATACAGTCGGGGTAAGAATTTTTGTATATGTCACTACAGCACATTTATCTATATTCAACCTCAAACCATTGTTACGACACCAATTGTATATTTGAGTAAGATTGTCTTGTAAGTTATCGCAGTCCGAGACATTATTAATTTTGTTATATATTTTAAGGTCATCAGCATAAGCTAAAATTTTGCAATTTAAAGAAGTAATTAAATCATTTAAAAACAAATTAAATAATAAAGGACCAAGATTAGAACCTTGCCCTAAGCTGGAGGATGTGCAGAAAGTGTTTGAATTGTAACCATTGTATGAAACGTAGTTAAATCTGTTTTCTAAATAGGACGCTAAAAGTTTGATCAAATTGTCAGGAAACCCAAAGTAATTAAGTTTGTGTATTAAGAAAGAGTGATCAATAATATCAAAAGCTTTTGATAAATCCGTGTATATTACATCCACTTGGCCTCTATCATCTATAGTTTCACTTATATACTGTGTAATTTGAACGAGATTTGTTATAGTAGATCTACCCAGCATAAATCCGTGTTGAAATTCGGATATTAGTCTTAACATTTCTAAAGATCACACCGTACAGTAAGTGCTCAAAAATCTTTAAAAAATTTGAAAGGATACAAATCGGTCTGTAATTGCTTACATTGTAATATCGCCTTTATTATGTTCAAAATGTTTTTTTTTCCAAACCTAGTTTGTGAACAGGCTCTCTGATCTCTAAGCATTATTATTATGCCGATTTTTTTTACCCACATAGTTACGTTCAATAGGTATATGTAATACAGCCATTGTTGTAAAGATGGAGCTTCTTCTATTTCAATCAAACACGGTTATAAAAGTTGATTTGGTGCATTTACCGGAAAAACATTGTATACCGGCGAAGGAGAATTCGCAAACGTCACATACAGAGCCAAATAAATAAATTAATGAGAACAAAACTTCTCAAATTAAGGACACTTTATTCCTTGATCCGACAGTTCACCTTCACTGTATGCTAAATTCTACTGAAAATTCACTATTGCATTTTGCGACAAGCAATATGCAATTTATGTTCCTTTTATATGTAGGTTATATCAAACAAATTGTGCAACAAAACTATACATTATGTTTCAAAAAAAAACACATTATATAGTAAATAATTATTCACAACTAGGTATATTACCCACTTGGCAAAATTTAAATTTTCCACAATTATTCTTAGTAACATCAACAATGAAACATAACCAATGATTTTGTATTAGATTACTATTATTATATATTATATATATATTACTATTATTTTATCACGGGGGTAGTTCCGTGTATTGGTTTTAAACAAAATGACTTCTGTTTTACTTTAATTAAGTTTTCAATTGTTCAGATGCAACCATTCTGTAAGACTTTGTATGTAATTAGAGCTTGTACTTATAATGGTGTTTAGCGTATCACCTGTCACAAGAAAGGAGGCATCATCGGCATAGTTAAAAGTCGACAAACTAGAATCCACCATAGGACATTTGACAGCATAGATATCGTTAAAGTACAAAATGAAAAAAAAGGGGACCCAGAATACTACTCAGGGGAACACCTTTAGTTAGTGTTATCTCCTTTGATCTAAGAGTGCGATTTACTACTGACTGTGTTCGATCAGATATACAGGGTGTTTCAGACCATTCGTCCACTATCTTTTTCTCGCGATCTATTGCAGCTAGACTAATGCGACAAAAAATTTAATGACAAAACCCTACCTAAAGAATCATTCGAAAATGGATAGCAATTTTCTTATTTTAAATGGAATCATATCATATTTCTTATCTCAATGAATTCTACAGATTATTTTAACACAATTTTCACTAAAGTTCTCTATCTCTAAATTCAACCGTTTTTGAGATATTTACGATTTTGTCAAAATTTTAACGTTTTCATCTCTTTCGAAAACATACCATATTTTGTAAACCATTAAAGATAATGATGTCATTTTACTAGTATCCAAGAATAATAGTTGTTCCTACCAAATTCTGTCAAAAGAACCACTAAATTGTATACAGAGTGTTCATAAGTCGATTGTCAATTCGAATACATTTAACCTTAGAAAATTCTTTTTTGTCAAATTATATTATACCATACAATGTAGAAATAAATTCTCCGTCGATAAGTATAAAGGATGCATATACCTATTCCTAGTCGTTTTCAAGGTATCAACCATTATTTTACTCGGCTATGAAAATTTTAGTACATTTCTTGGAGGCGGTTGCCAATATTCAGTGCCTAATAGAGGATTGCAATTGCATGTCTGATTTAATTGTAAGCTACTGCAGGTTTTGACAAAAATTAAAAAAAATGGAAGGATCCTTTTCTCGTATACTGCCTTCGCTGGGACTAATACTATCATCGAAGGACATTATCAGCATGCATTTTCACTTAATATTTGGGCAGGGATTATTCGAGATAGCTTAGTCGGCTCGTATTTTTTTCCAAATCAACTTACTGGTATAATGTCTATTACAACTTCCTTAGAGACGAATTGACAGATTTGACGAATGAAGTGCCTTTAAGAACGAGAGATTTAATGTGGTACATGCTTGACTTTGCAATATGTGTTAGACACTATTTAGATCAACATATCCTTGTTGGATAGATTGAGGAGGACCTCACCCATGGCCATCCCGTTCACCGGATCTGAATCCATTGGATTTTCCATTTCTGAGGTCATCTAGAACAATTTGTTTATACTACTCTTATCGAAACTGACTAACACCTTCGACTGCATATTATTAATGGTTTTAATGCGATTTGCGTCAGTCCCGAAATTTTCCAACGCGTAAGAGACAATTTAGCATATCGTGTAGATGGGTGTTTACTGGCTCATGGGGGACATTTTCAGCAGTTTATTTGACTTTTCTTCGTGTATGTTCATTATTCACTGTTTTTAAAGCATTTATTAAAAAAATCTTATCGTTGTAATAATCAGAAAATTCGTGTCCTAACATTAGCAATTAAATTACTTATTATTCGAAAATATAATTTTCCTAAAATGAATTTTTACATTATATGCGATAAGAAATGCGATTATTTAATAGGTCCGTATTACTTATTTTTGCAAAATTAAGATACTCTTAGCCAGATTTCTGACAATTAACTAATTCAGGCCTCTAAATGCAAAACGCGACAAGTCCACTGAAACAAATTTTACAGAAATCGCGAAGAACTGATTAAACAATTTTGAATAGTTAAAGCAATAATATAAACAAAGTATTGTTATTGTGTAGTGCATAATTTATTGAAAAGTTTTTGATTGTAATAAAAAAAAAGAGATTGCATACTTTCTTATTGATATTTTATTGAAATACGACAAAAAGAAGAAAGAATAATAATATAGGTACATTACTTTAACTGGATAATATTAAATATCAAAATCTAAAGTTTCTGCAAAACAAAATTTTTCAGCTACATCTTCATTTTCTGTTTGTCTGGATTCTGTTGTTGAGTTCTCTACAACAGAATTATCCTTAAAAGCATTCTTGAAAAAGAATAGTGAGTCATTGCTCTGCCAATCTTCTCCATAATGTTTTTTAAGCAAATTAGTAATACTTGTTATTTTATCTGGTTTAACTGTCATGCCAGATTCAACAAGACTTGGTTCCAGAAGTAGCTTTTTTCCCCTTCTTAGCAACGATTTTTGTGAACCTAGATTGTTCCTATAGAAACTTTCTCCTCTTACAGAAACACCAGCATAGCTTTTTGAAATTATAATGCGCTTGGACATCTGAAATTTAAAGTGCCACTGGGACGGCGCACAGTGGTCCCAAATCCCGAAAAGCTGGCCAAAATATGGAGCTATTATTTGATTCTGGCGAAACTCGGTATATGAGGGTTTTGCAAGTCGCTTATTACCAATATGAAGGGCATTTTTGGAAAAAACAAAATGGCGGATCCAAAATGGCGGACTACTTAGTACAAAACTGCATGTATATTCATGAAATTCGGTATATAAGGGTTTTTCAAGTCGCTGATTACCAATATAATGGCAATTTTGAAGAAAGAAAATGGCGGATTCAAAATGTCGGACTTATTAATATAAAACCGCATTTATATTCACGAAACTCGGTATATGAGGGTTTTGCAAGTCGCTGATTACCAATATAATGGCAATTTTTGGAAAAACAAAATGGCGGGTAATGTCGACTTACTTAATATAAAACTGCATTTATATTCACGAAACAGTAAGAAATGGAAGATAATCTACCACAAATATTACCAATTATTTCTATATTCATAAGTACACATATGTTATGCGCCCATTTTTTCCAAAACTGTCTCATGAATTTACCACATACGTATGTCGTGTAGCGCAAGGGCGGCAACAAGATATGACTACAAAATATGGCCGCCTATTCCTGTATACTGTTTTTGATGTATCATTCGTTGGAGCGGTAGATATTTTTACATTTTCCCTTCAAACAACATATTTCACTTGACTTTTCTGGCATCATTACACAAAATGTAGCATAAAAACCTTAGAGGCACCTATAGGCAGCCAACTACTTGATATGTTTTAGAGAAACATTCAATTAACAGCCTACAATTTGTTTCGAGGCAAGATCCATCAAGACTTTTTACTTTTTGCTTTTTTTCTGACGACTTCTCTAAAGTCAATCTTGTAAATTACGTCAATAAGATTAACAACTGATTTATTAGCATGTTGTGAACATTAATTTTGATCAACAGATTATTGTTGTATTCATCTTCAAGAAAAGAATCCATTTTATAGAATTGAAAAATGTTAACCTATAAACTTTTTAGCGTGTTTAGAAAAACGTACTTACACTTGTGCTTCATGATTTCAGCAGTGATGTGCTCGACCGTTACAAAGGAAGTAAATCCTACAAACAGGTGTGAATGCATGGCTTGTTCTAATGTTGGTAGTACATACTATATGTAGTTCTACAGCTATTCCGATAGTTAAAAGTTTCTACATATGAACTTTTTTTTTTCGACTTTTGGCCAGCTTTTCGGGATTTAGGACCACTGTGCGGCGGTTTCATAATAAGTTGTGTTTTGAATTTCCAATCATGTATTGGAACCTCAACTCCCAATCTGTAGACTTTTCCCTATTTTTGTATTATATTTATATATTGCCCTGGACTTGTAACATCTGTTTTCTTTTTGATTACTTTTTCGAATGTCCTACCACTGGGAATATAACTTGGACTTCTGTAATGGTTGAAGGACTTAAATTTAACAACCAGTTACACACCATTTCAATTATGGTAGAATTCTTATTTTGTGCTCCACAGCCATCGCAAAATAATCGTATGACTGTAACAGTGTCGCTAAATTCAAATAGAGTAGAGGAATAGAGTATGGAAGAGTGCTGAAGCTATTTCATTAGATCCTCTTGGGCGATCCACTTCAGTCCAGATGTATGACCTCACTGTAGCTGGATTTAATTTTCCTCTGGAACTTCCTTCGACGACGGCAAAATGATAAAAATTTAGACCCAAAGTAAAGTGTTCTAACTCCTCATTATGTTTAATAAATACTATTAGAATATCGTTTGGCGTTAATTAAAAAAATGAAAAAAAAGTTAATAAAAAAAAAACATTGTACCACATTTTCATTTCAGCAAATTCCGAAAAGAAAAGAGTTAGTTTGGTTTATTTTACTTATATTATATTTAGATTTACTTACTGCTAAACTGTAATATTAAGAAGACATAAAGTTGCAATCTTTTAGGAACAACATTTTTTCTTCAAAGACGGAACACAACCAAACAAGCATTTTTTTTTATATTTCCGACCTTCAACTTATTACTAAAAGAGCATGCCCGTGTCTTATTGCTGTTTCCGCTAGCCAGACTATCCAGATGTCAAAATGATTTACTATTTTGTTCCCGACGCATCATAATAGACAATTAATCAACCGCGAATACGTGAAATGATGACCTAAGGCGGGAGACTCTTAAACAGAAATGCAGCGCAGCGCCGTGCCACGTCTGTTTTATGCTTATCGATATAATAATGTGCGCGAATGCGAATTGTTGGTATACCAAGGTTAAGGACGCTGCAAGGCGCAGCCCGTTAGAGACCTAGACATTGAACTGTTGACCCGTGTAGCGACACGCAAGATCGGCGTGCATATTAATCAAAAGCCACTCAATTCCCCCGATTGATTGCCGCTTTGTATTGGGTGTAAATATAGGAGATGAGCAATATCCAGGACGGACATGGTGACATCAATGCTGATCTGATCTTAGGAATGACTTAATTGTTATTATAATAGAGTGAGGAACAATATAATTTCCGCATTGTTTCGTAAAATACCGCAATCTACGTAAAAGCAGTAGTACCTTTTTGCTTTTTTGCTTTTGGCCATAAAAACTGTTAAATAGTAAGACCTTTAATTATATATAGCTGTCTTTGAAAGAAACCTAAGTATGAAAAATAGAGATCGACTTCAGTTATCTCTCAGCATTCACCGAGAGTAAGAGCAATCACGGGAAACCTTGCTCTAGGGGCAGAATTTGGGAAGCAGCTTCAGGCAAATTATCGTTAATATCCTTCTGGGTTCAGAAAAGGCGTCTCCACCTTTTTTTCAGGTCAGATAACTATGCAGTCTTCAGGTAACTCATCTGTTCTTCGTGGACACTGAAGGCTTCTATGTCCATCTTTTCTCAGCTGCTCGAAAAGCAAATAAAACAACAGCTGCATATATTCTAACGTTTAACAATAACTTAATCTTAATTATTCTAACCAATAGTAATTAAATTAAAGATTTATATTTTAAATATTTATTTTATACATGTAATGTTGCTATCTATTAGTTATAATTTAACACCAATTCAGACCACTAAAGAGTATGAATCGTTTAATTATTTAAATATCACGCCGTGACCTATCTAATTCTTTAGCAGCATTTCTAAACAATTTCTACCATTCGACCAACTTGTCATACCTAATAGGGGAAGGTGGGGCAAGATGGGAACATTAAGCTTTAGAACATTGCATCAGGATTGCAAATTGATATACAAGGTTCTAAGTACGCCTATTGTAATCTTTAAACATTTATTTGCTGGTGGATGAATTTATAATTTTTCGATGGGTACTCTTGATGTTGTGAGAAAATTTTGAAAAGAAATGTGTAAATACACCATCTTGTCCCACCATGGGGGCATACCATAAATCTAGGTAATAGGTAAAAAAAATTGATTCTTAAAATTTTCTTAAAAACATGCAGGAACAAAGCTTAAACTCTTTAAAGCGGAACTACTTAAAATAAAAAAAAATACAACAACGATAAGAATATTAAACTTAATCTTCACAATTGAGACAATAGAAGACGAACTCATCCACGTTATTCGCACAGCCTCCATGTACCCAACCTCGCCATCCATGGCATTGTATCAATACTTCCCCTTACAATACTAACATTGAACGTCATCTTCCTCAACAGAAGAACTTGATTATTTTCTTGACGTTTTCTAAATTCTATTTCTTTGCTTTCCTTACAAAATTCGGCTTTTTGATCTTTTCTGTTTTCTTCTTTGTCATTTTTTTTCTTTTAACTCTCCCTCAGCACTTCTAGTTGCCTTAAGGATTCTCCAGACTTCTATTTTCTGGTAGAAGATTTTTATACGTAGTGCTTGTAAGGATTGTTGTCTTTCCCCTTGTTACGCTTTGATTGAACCTGTACTTTATTCCTAACATGAGAAATAGGTATTATGTCTTCGAGAAAGCATAATGGCATATCCAGGCATAACGGACCAGACTGAAGAGTGAGATAGTGATGTCCCCATGTTGCCCCATACCAATAGCCCCATCTTGCCTCTTTGGGACATTTTCTGGTTATGTAATAATAACATATTAAATATTTGAAATAAACAAATAACGCACTATAGAAAATACTTGCAATACATGTCAATTAATAAGCACAAAAAAGTGTAGTTGTAAATAATTTACTTATGCTTCCGATACTGGCCGTTGAACTCACCATCAAAATAATAACGAAATTCAGGAAATTGCAAAGTTCACACACAAACAGCAATAACATTGTTACTACGACTAGTAAAGTTTCCTACATTACAACGAACATAAAACAGCACTTGTCAATATTAGGACTGCTATTATTTGACAGATGCTTACTGCCGTTTTGTAGATAAGACGATGTCCCCATCATGCCTGGTGGCCCCATCTCGCCCCACCCTCCCCTACCTGTTTCGGGTTGCGACTAATTCAACCCCTTAACCAATGGAGTAGCATGTCGGAACGCGTCCGCCACTCATCAAGGAGTGGACATTCAGATAAAACATTTCCGGCTCTTTCTAAGCCACCACATTCGCAATGCGAATCATTAACCCTCCCAATTATTATTTATTTGACGGAAATTTCGTGTTTATTGCCCCAATCGTCGAGTATCGGATACCCGCTGATGACGTCAGTTTTTGTTCAGAACAACTTACTCTTACTCCCAAGTGAGTACTGCTTTGTACTGTTAGATGCTTAATGAATACAGCGAAATATAGCTAACGAACACCAAACATTCACTCTTTCTGTTTTGTTCAGCGGAGGGACAAGCTTAATATATAAACCTAAAAGATAACGATTGCACGGGTACATTCCGCTGGAATGGACGGAATTCCACCAGAAGCGGTAAAGATGGCCGCTGAAACTGACAGGGAGTGGTTATTATGCGTCCTAAATTAGATGCTAAAAGAACAAATATTCACTTAGTAGGCGAAAGCGCTTTTAATACCAAGGGATAGTAAATCTGGGGAGCCAGTGGCTTAAACTCCTTTACCAAGTTGTACGAGGAAATGATTAGGCAGAGACTGGAGACAGAATTGGAAGAAAAGGGCGGGCTTCCGGAACACCAGTATGGGTTTAGAAAGAGAAGGTCGATATTGCAGGCAAAACATATATCGTAAGATGGGAAAAGTTGGAGTCCATTGATTACCCTAGATATTCAAAACGCTTTCAACACAGCAAACTGGAATAAAATCCTAGAAAAAACAAAAGAAAGAAAGATCTTCATTTATGTGATTACTATTATAACAGAATATCACACTGAAAGGTGCGTTAAAATAACCAATAGAGAATTCCATGAGATTAAAGCGGGTATTCCGTGAAGATCCGTGGTAGGTCCCACGCCTGTGGAATCTGCTCTATGATGCAATACTTGGAATTAATCTGCAAGGACGAGCGAAAACAATGGGATTAACGGATGATCTGTTGGTGTCGGCGAAAACCAAGGAGGAGCTCCTAAGAAACACAAATTAAGCGTATAAAAAAATGATTCATCGATAATGCAGCTAGCACCGCAGAAATCGAAGGAATTACTCGGAAAAAAAGTGGGGTGACATGAAATTTAAAGCAGGTGGTGCTGTAATTGTATCGAAAAACAACGTATTAAACACTTTGGAGTTTATTTTAACACCTCAGGTAGCTTCTGACAACACATAATTAAAGTCACAGGGAAAGCAGTAGATAGGGCAGGCACAATAATACGGTTAATGCGCAATATTGGTGGATCAATAAGTGCTAAGAGAGACATCTTGACTGGAGTACTATGTACTATGTACAGTATGTACACCAATGACATATTCCATTTTATCTCTGATATACTCATATATATGTACGCAGATGACGAGACACCTTACAAGATGCAGAAGCTGCCAGTAACACTGCGATCAACCTATTATACCAATGGTTTTGTGGCAACAAACTCTGTCTTAATAAAGATAAAACAATATGTATGCTATTTCACTCTCGACAACAGCTAAAAAACCACGCAATGTTGCATACACATTAACGGCAATCCTATACTTCAACAGAATAATACAAAATGCCTTGGTGTGCACTTGCAAGATAATTTATTGTGGGAAAACCATTGCAGTGCAACAACAAAGTTAATCCATACTAAAGCGTATGTTTTGAGAGCTCTGAGGAATAGTTTATCAATTGTTACTCTCAAGATTGTTTACTTTGCTGAGATTCAATCTAGACTGGCATACGGAATACTTCTCTGGGGTTCATGTGCCTCTGCTAATAGGGTGTTTCTAGCGCAGAAGCGAATAATAAGAATCCTGGGCGGGTTAAAATAAACAGAATCTTGCAGAAACACATTTAGTACACTAGGTATTTTAACCTTACCGTCACTTTTTATGTATGAGGCAATCTGCTACACTCATCGACAATCTGATAAATATGTTACCAACAGAGACGTACATAGCCACAATACGCGACATCTGTATGACTTCCACCTACCGAGATGCGAATTGCAAGTCACCGAGCGGGGAGTAGAATTGTTAGGCAGAAGGTTGTACAACAATAAGTTGCCTAAGGAAATAAAAACCTCCACCTCGAGCTTTAAACATAATCTCAAGAGATTTTTGATTCAAAAGGCTTTTTATAGTGTGCAGGAATTTTTATGCTGATTTTGTTTCCATTTCGCCTTTCTTTTCACCCCTTAAATTTAGTTTTATTTTCTTTTGGATGTGTTTGGTGGTGGCCCAGTTTGTATATTCTATTAATTTTGTACTATTGGTTTAATTTTTATTTTATTAGGAAACTAAACCTATTTATTTATTTGTTATTTCTTTTTCTTTTATGACTAATTTTATAATCATTTTTGATTTTATAAATCAATAAATTACTACTACTACTACTACTACTACTACCATCCATAGCACTTTATGCAGCTCCAGCATGGGCTCAAGCAACTAGGGTAAAGAAAGACCTTATATTGTTGGAACAGATATAATGCAAAGTCTTGATTAGAGTAGCATCAGCAATTGTAATGACTGTATCCACTGTGGCTTTACAGGTACTCATGGGTGTCCCCCCGATAGATTTTTTAATAGAGGAAAGAATGATAATATCTGAGAAGGGAGACGCGGTCACGCACAGAAAAGCAAGGAATGGATCCTAGATTATTAGCAAGAACGGTGGGATAGAAATGTTGACAAAGGTTGATGGACAAAGAGACTGATCATGGATTTGGGAGGAGTGGACCAAAGTGCTTGTCGCCCGAAATGCTGGAAAGGTGGTTTTTAGTGGGTAAATCGAGCGTGCATTTATTATATATGTTGTGCTAGATCGAAGAACATGGTGTTCCTAAAGAATTTTCTACCTACAAAAAAAAAAGAAAACATCAAATCGATAAGGTCAGTTAGGGATGACATATAGAAGATGGGGTTTCTACATTACTAGTCTGTGTGTGTAGTCCAGAAAAAAAAAACTGATTTATAAGCACTATGTAGACGATAAGGGATATTGGTTTCCCAGAAAAGAAACGGTTATTTTGTTTCTTGAACTTCTGAATAAATTCGATGTTCGGTATTTCTCTCTTTCGTTAATATTTTTCTGTGATGTCGAATATAATGTATTTTTTTTTTTGATAGATATAATGAAAAGAATGACAAAGAACATGAAATTAATTTATTATTTTTAATTATAACATGAATTATTTATTATTAAACGAAAATGCAAATTTGTATGTTCCCTACTCGGTTCATTTCAGCCAATCTAACGTAGCAAAAAGGTAAAGGCAAGATCGCAGAGTTCCGAGACTCCAGTAAACGCATAAATCATATTCGCACCGCCGCAGAAGACAGACTCTACTTTGGCGGCCGAATACCGGCGTCTGCTTGTTGTTTATCTGGCGTACCAGCCGAGGAACGTAATTCGATTCTCCGGATGGATTTTTACATCCGAAGCGCGCAGGAAAGACGGGTTCTTGACGGTGTTTTCGGCGGCGGCTGGCTCTCGGCCTGGTAAACAGGAGTCCTGTGGTGCCAGTCGGACCTGTTCCTAGCGGGGACACAGACGGCCAACGCCACGGACGCAGACGCCTCGCAAAAAGCGTCTGTTGGTTCGACGGCGCGGCGATTTTTTTTACCGCGACTTTGAGTCGATTTGCGAAAGGGAAGCGTTCGCGTTTCCGCATTTAATTAATGTAAATGTTGTAAGTGCTTCCTGCTCTTGTCTGGTTTTATTTCCAAATTGAGATGTAATACTAATAAATATCCTCAGAATGCGTGTAATGTAACAGGAAATTACTGTAAAGGTTTCTCAATAAGGAGGAACTTCTGCACAATGACGGTAATTCTTATCTATGTACTTTCTTAATTCTTCTTTTCTTGTCCTGTTGTATAAAATAGATTCATTCGGAAATCCAAAGAAATGGCAACCATTGTTAACATCAGAATTTATCTTGCAAGAGCGAACAGCACGGTAAGACAGTAAGAGTTCCGTAAGAGGAACACTGATTTGGTGATTTATATGCATATTAACGGAAAAAGCATGTGTTCCGGAGTGTAAAATAGCTATCAATTTTTTGAGCAAATGGAAAGAAAGTACTAAAAACAGTTTTCGAAAAGTGCTATTTCGAGGTTATGTGCGAGACGTTTTTGACGGATTTAACATGTGGTAGTAATGATGTGGAAGGAAAAGTTACTAAAAGTGACCAAATTTTAGATAAAACAGGCGCCTACTATAGGTAATACATACAGAAAAACGATTTCTTAATTCAAATAAAAATATTTGCTTGACTATATTCACTTAACACAAATAAACATTTACTTAATTCAGGAAAATATTATAAGTTTAAGTAATTACACATCTTCGTGTAAAATATTTTAATTTCTTGAAATATCGCTGAAACCAAATGTAATTTTCTTCGTCGAAGTATTTTAAATACTTAAATTTAGATAGTCAGAAATGGTGGGAATTGCACATGTGCAAAGGTACGTTAATTGATTCTTATTGGTGATTTTAGATTTTCTGATCTAACAGTGGGGATGCTAGCAGACGCGTACGCGACATTTGAGTATGTGAGTGTTTGAATCAACTACATATTTATTTAAATATTCAAAAATTTACTATTCTTCGTCAAAGTAAACATTTCTTTGCGTATATATGAACGTGCCGTTTACTTGACTGGAGTGATAATCACTTGTTTCAAGTAATCGTTTTTCTGTGTGTACAAACTTATTTGTTAACTTAATGTGAATCAAATGTAAATTAAAGTAAAAATTAGGCAGCGGTTCGATACAATATCCTGGAATTTGTTTGTTTTAATTTATTTTGAACAGTACAATTGTAAGAATTATTATAAATTTTTGCATTTCTCATTATTGGTTGGTGTATCGGATAGAAATAAATTCATATTTCATGTAGATGATTCATAGGAAGTTTACATATAAATTGTAATTAATATGGTATAGTTGAAGTTATAATTATGACAGAATTATTTTATATAAAAGCAATTTATTTGATTACATCCTAAGTAAAGCATTAATAAAACGATTAATGACTTGTTTGAATAAATGGATTTGTCAATGTAATGAGATTTGGAGTTCTTTCTTCTTTCTTAGTGCCCCTAAGACAATAATATATGGGAAGTAACTAAATATCTCATATTTTAATTTAATATGTAGACTAATGCCTACGCATAATACAGGAGGATTTATACAAAAATTAATTCCAATAACTAAATTGACAATTGCACTCACAATTCAATCTAGTTCGTTTGAACTTTGCGCCTATTTTGTCTAAATGTTAGTAACTTTTCCTTCCACATCATTGCTACCACATGTTAAATCCGTCAAAAACGCCTCTACATAACCTAGAAATACCACTTTTCGAACACTGTTTTTAGGACTTTCTTTCCAATTGCTCAAAAAATGAATAGCTATTTTACACTCAGGAACATATGCTCTTTCTGCTAATATGCATATAAATCGCCAAAGCAGTGGTCCTCTCACGGAACTATAGTCAACAGCACAATAGTATGATGCTAATTATTGGCGTCCTCTTTCACGGTTATTTCACTTAAACCTAACAATATAATATATAACAAAGTATAAAGCCGCTAACCTTACCTTTTACACAATGCACCTTATCAATGTTCATTAAATATTTTTTAAAACTGCCATTTGAGAAGCCATTTTTTGAAGTGAAAGCTTAGAAATTTGGACCCCAATGACTCATCCGTTGTCTTTACTCGTTATATTCAGTGTTGCCAATTGACGGAAGACATATTTCACTAGATCGGGATTATAATTCCACCAGAAAATCATTAGAATTGGGAAAGGATTTATTTTGTTAAAGTATTTTCAGAGAATTTACAAAAATATACAACTATAGGTAAAAAATTTTAAAATTGCAGCGCCAAAACGGTATCTTATAGAAGCTCTCAAATAGACATAAAATCTTTGTTTATAGTCATTTTATAGGGCGTTTTTGTAAGTGTTTCGGTGGTTTGGAAAGTTTTTTGGAAAGTATTTTGGCAGCGTTGAATATTTTGCATATGTGAAAGATAATCTTAAATCTAGGACGATATATGAAGCTGAAGAGGTTTTGAATGCTGGACATGTAACATTATGGGGGCGGCCAAATAGTAATGAAGAAAGTATAACTATATGCATTGTGCTTACAATCAAGTGTTCTACAGGGCGATCCTTATATCATTAAATGTGTATTTTTCTTCTACAATTTACATTTATACCGTTATATAGTATGTTAACTATGTTGTGCGATTTGTATTGCTATTATTATTGGTATTATTGTTCGGTAGTGGTAAAGGGGTTTATTGTTATTACATTTATTGCATACTAGTATGTAAGAGGGCTTCATATATCGTTAACAAAGAATATGAATCATTCAGTTTAAATATATTTCTTGAGTAGAACAGACCTGTTTTATTTATTTATACGTATTGCTGTGATATGTCTCCCCGGTTGTTTGAACTCTATGCTGTTAATTTTCTAAGATTAAGTTTTGGCTTTGCCGCGCGCAAATTCTCACATATGTTAATTTTTACTTTTTGCTTTGAATTTAGTAGTTTTGTTGGATGTATACTTAATTGTTCAGTTAGTTAGTTCATTTTTCTTTGATTATAAGTTTAGCGTTAGTTTATCTTGTTTAAGTCCTTCTTATAAGGCGTTTTCTTTGGTTGTTGCGGCCGTTGCAGAGCGCGCGCATCAGCTGTTTTGTATATACGCGGTGTGAGAGGCCACGTTAGGGCAGAGTCTGAATAGTGGCACGAGCGTAAGTAGATGTAAATTTTGAGCTCTTTCATTTTTCCCCATTTTACGATTTTTCATTTGTTAAGATTTGTTTCGGTTTATTTTAATTTTTGATCATTATTCAGACATCTCCTCTTCTTTATTGTGCACAATTCATGTTAGGTTTTTTTAATAATATTCGTTTTAGAAGTAATCGCGTTTAGAGTTTAAATTTTCCGTTTTTTTTTTTTGTAGTTATAATTTAATTTTAATTTTATCACCTCGGGGTAGGTGAAGTGAAGCTGTGAGCTTGTTTTATATTTCATTTTTAATTTTGGGTGTTTGTTTACGTGATTTGAATTAAATTTTTAGTTTGCTTTGAATTTTTGAAACCACGTGGATTTTTTTTGTGGTATTGAAATTCCTTCTAGAACGAATTCACCATTTTTGTTTGCTGAAGGATTTGAATTGTCCTTCTTAAATTTTAGATTCACGCAGGGTTTGTTTTAATCCAGGACCTTCAGTCCATGGTTTTTTTACCCCTGTTAATTGTTATCAAATGTTTTTTTTTTTTTTTTTCTTTTTCAATAAAAGTTTATGATTTTAAATATCACCTTAAATAGTTCTTTTATTTTTGAATCAGCCATTTCAATTTTTGGGGATTTTAAAGAAAGTAAATTTTGCAAAAGCCCACTATTAGTTTTTAAAAAATTTACTCTGAGATTTAAGAATCTCTGGCGCCCTTTTTAATTCATTTTGCTGAGCTAGCTAAATTAATTTTGTCATTTTTAATTTCTCTTTACTTATATGCTTGGACCATCAGTTCACAGCAGTATGTTTAATACAAGCAATGAGTACTTACTGAAAAAATTGTCCTCAATGAAATATAATGAACAGACTTTTCATATAAGGACTTGGATTTTTACCCATTTTCAATTTTTGTATCCACAGTTTTCTCCTGTCGATTTTTTCTTTAATACCGATACGTGCCTCGACTTTAATAAATTCACAAACCACTTGTGGAAATTAATGGAATAAGTTTTATCTTTTTTAATCCACGAATTACACTGAGGTACACAACAATAATAATTTGACTTATTTCTTTTGCAAATTAGAAAAACTACTTTCGAAAACATTACTAAAAATTAAGGTTGAGTAGGAGTACGGCTGTACAACGTTAAGATCACAGAGATAACAACAACTATTGGGTTTCAACAGCCTGACAAGACAGAAGGAGAAATAAAATACTCTATTTCCAGTCGCTAAGCTTTCGCCATTTAATTAAGGCTTCTTCAGAGTGACATAGATTGAGTCTGGTAGCTACCAGAAAATGGCAAAAGCTTAGCGACTGGAAATAGAGTATTTTATTTCTCCGTCTGTCTCGTCAGGCTGTTGAAACCCAATAGTTGTTGTCATCTCCGTGATATTACTAAAAATATCTAAGAAATGAAAATAGTGTAATTCACAATTGCACAATACAAGCGTAATACACAAAACCATTCCAAACTATTTGAAAATAATGCAAAACAAATACAAACCACACAATTAATGTCTATTTGAAAGGGTTTGTGAAATGGTGTGAAATAGGCGTATTCCTTAGCAAGTTTTGCCTATACGAATATGTGTTTTATAAAATCATAATACAGAGTGAGCACGAACGTCACAGAAAAAGTTAATTTTTTTGGTTTTACTGTTTACTGTCTTGCTTATTGTTAGCGTTCTGTCATTTGATATTTATATTTAGCAGAGTATTTTTGTTTTAAATATGATCTAAAAAGCAATTTATTCATGAAAGTAAAAAAATAGATAAATATATGACACGTCTCTTGTTTTAAATTTAGATTATATAAATATCATTTGACAAGTCAGTAATGTGGCGTATTTCATACTACTACCTTAACAATGCTGCCACCTTAAAATTCGAGGTCACGTGGGGGCCACATCCGGTTGCTCACTCTGTACATATCCTTATTTATTTTATTTTATTTTGTACTTTTATTTATTTACATATATATGTAAACAAGGTACACAAAAACTAAGTAACGTCCTCACCTTTTTATAAGTAGATTTAGCGAAATTTTGAAAATGGATGTGTATGTTAGAATTTAAAATTATTCCCATATAAACGAAAATACATTCTAACATTCGAAAAGAAGACTAAAAGCTAAATTACAACAGACTTGTCGAGATTCCATATCAAAGAATAGAAATAATAGACTTATATAACATACATTATACTGTACAAAATAAAATGGCGACTGAAATTTACCTTGGTGAGATTGACGCTACTTGGTTTTCCTATACTTCAATGTAATTTGGTCTTCGTATTCAATGAATTCACTCGATTTATTATTAAAATTAAAGGAAATCTGCTAAACTTTTCACTAGCCACTAGAATATGGTTTGTGTACACCAGACGTGTTTTCAATGCATCAGATTTAGTGGAAAATTCACCAAGTTCGCAACTTGAAAATAAGTACTGGCTGTACAACGTTAGGTTAAACAGGAATTATTGGGTATGGCAGCCGAAATTCGAATCAATACTCAATCCTTTTTAATTCTAAGCTTTCGCAATTATTTTATTGCTTCCTCAGAGAATCAACTACAAAGAGAGTGCAACCAATTCATGTGTAAATATTATAAGGTAAGTGAAAAAGAGAACTTACAATTAAGAATGACGTCGGAGATAAATAACACAAACATCATGTAAAATACATATTAAAAGTCAAGAATTTAAAATTTGATTAAAATTATTCCATTACAATTAAAAAATTAACAACCTACCCTCTCAAAATGATTTTTTTTCACATCTGTAATACTGCGCAAGGTGAATATTTTCCATTTTTCGGTATGTTTATTATTATAGTTAATGTAATATATCGAATAAATAACTTATTATATTTTTATTCAACCTTTCTTTATTTCTAGCAGTATATTGCAGGTGTTATGTTAGAGACGATAAATGCATATGAAACCTTAACTAGAGCATTTTTGTTTGTTATGAAATGAATACATTAACAAAGCAATAATCTAAGTTAAAATTTAAAATCAAATTTTCTTCGTGTCATAGCGGTGGAGACAACAATCAATCTTCAAAAGCTATGGACATTGTTTTTTCGTACGGACATTAATTATAATAACAAATCATAGTACTTAATAACATCTATCTTATAAGTATAATACAGATATTACACCTGACAATTTTATTAATAGCCTATATCGTCATATATGCTAACGAATCAATGGATATTTGCATGAAATCCTCGTTTTATTGTATAACGCATAGAATACAATGCCATGTGATACAAATTCTCCCAATCATTCTATTGAGATCGTACTCTATAATTACTGCGTTACATAAAACGGTCAATCGATCATAATTATGTCAAAATGCTCTTACATAAATGTGTTCGATTGTGCATTGAATTAAGTACAAATCGGTTCTCCAATCTGACTAAGCTAACTCCTGTGTTACGTTATATATTGCCCTACAATATAAATATTACGCTACAATATATGTACAATAAATGATATGGGATAAATCATAAAAATCCATCCAACAGTCACACACAACAGGTGTTAGCGTACCTGGTAATTTTCTTGGAAGCTGTGATCGATTAACAAGAGGAAAATAAAAACCACAAATTACCGCAAGAAAAAAAAACTAATCGATCAGTAGTACGGCAAGGCAACAGATAATTCATTAATAATGCATAGAGAGAGGTGTCGGAACAGGTGTTTAAAAAACGAGATCATTCATATAAATAATCCATTCAGTTCTCTATGATGGCACGATTAATGTGTACGATTCCATTTGTGGAGTCTGTAAATTAAAATAATTGGTGTAGGACTTTAAATTAGAAAACACGCAGTCAGTATTAAATAAGATTTAAAATATAGATTTAAACAACTTCTAAATGTCAATATTGAAATTACAGAAACCTGTAATTCGTTACTGTATTCACGATGAGACTTTTCATGTGCAGATGGCACTGGTGAGAGTTTCATGTAATGCAATGGTAGATGATGCAGATGACGCTGGTAGAAAGATTTTATTTAATAGAGTTCTATTTTAAATTTGTTGCAACAATGTGGAATATTTAATTTATAATTTAATTCATATATATTTATGCTATATATATATTAAAATGTAATGGAAAATATTGCTTTTGTAATGTGTAGTTAAATGTGGCTATTTATTTCAAATAGTTTAGGCTACTCATCAATAGATGGCAGGCATTGGAGAAGTTGTAATGTAGGATTGATTCCGAAGGATTTCTTGTTAAATATTTTTTAGTAGGTATTTTGTTAAAAATAATGTCAAAAAATTATTGATGATAGAGACAAAATAATGGTGCGAAGTTTAAGATATTTTTAGACAGAAACAATTTTTTGTTGTATTTATGTACATGCACACTTAATTTTAGTTTTTTTTTTATATTTGGTTATGTATTTACTTCCAATTTGTTAATTAAATAGTTACGTATCACAAATTTTGTATTTTTATTAAAATGCCTACAGATAACCACAGAGGCATTTAAACAAAAATTAGAAAGTTGCTAGAATATTTTTAGTTTTTAAGAAAGGTGACAAAACTCACATTTCTAACAATATGCCAGTTGCTATTATTTTCACGTTTGCAAAGATATTTGAATGCGTGCTGCATAAAATTATTTTTTCTAAGTGTCGGCGTCTCATCATTCTTTCTCGACATGGTTTTTTTCCTAATATTTGTTCAACAGTCACTAATTTGGCTTGTGTAATTCACAATCAGTGAATCAGTTTTCAGCTAAAATATTGGATGAGAGTGGTGAAGTTAATGTTGTGTACACTGACTTCAGTCGTGTGTTCGACAAGGTTGATCATACCATTCCGCTACAGAAACAGAAAGTTTTTGTTGTCCGAATTTTTTTACTGAATTTATTATTATGCTTCAACAGATTACAGATTTATCTTTATACTCTCAATATTGTCGAAAGATATTGTCATATGGGAAGTTCCTGGCCGTAATGGCAGGCATCATGCGTGATGCATTGTGAATGGTGGGAGAATGGTGCTTTTCACAAGGACTCTCAGTTAATCGACAAAAAAACAAAGTTGGTTGCTTTCACCAATATGAGGAAACTCAATGATTTAGGCGGCATTAAACTGTTTGGGCGGAAGTTACAATTAACTAAAGTTATAAAATATCTCGATGTGAAACTGAGCTGGAAAAATCACTCAGTTAAAACAACGACCAGGGCTACATAACTATTCTCAGAGGGCGGTTTCCAAAGGTTCTGGTGGAGCGTATGCAAACCGCTCTCAACACGGTTGACAAATGGTGTAAACAAGAGCAACTATCAGTCAATGCTCAAAACACAGGCTGTCACGTTTACAAGAAAAGAACTCTAGAAGGCTTACAGCCACTAGTGATGAGGAGGTGAACGAATTCCCATACGTCAAAGAAGCGAAAATAACTTGGGAGTAATGGTTTGATCAAAGGCACACATGGAATTCACATATCCAAAAATTGACCAGCAAAGCCACCTGGGTAGGTGCAGAAGGCTTTGTGGAAAGAATTGGGGCCTTAGCCCCAAGATGACTCTGTGGTTGTACACAAGGTAATTAGACCCATGTTAACGTATGGAGGCAGATGCAGGTGGCCAAGGCGCGGCAGGCGGGGGTGCCAACCAGCGTTGGGTGGCGCAGAGGTTGGCGTGCTTGCGCCAAGGGGGCGTTGAGATCGGACCCTACACGCGATTGAAGTAATTCTGAAACCTGCCACCAATACATATTTTGTACAAGGAGCCGCAAGGTCCACAGTACAAGACTCTTACATAGTATAGTACCGATAAGTAAATCGCACTGGGCTGACATAAAAAACTGCTAACGAACTCAAGGAGGCACACTCTTTTAGGAATGCCATGTGATGCCATGGTTCAAACCATACCTAGATAAGAAATATCAGGTTATATACAGATAAGAAGGACTGGGAGCAGGTGCCCCGGTAGAGCGGACTAAACTGTTTTACTTGACGCTTAAAACGATTACGCGTTGGAGCGGGAATATACACTAAGAAGCCCAAAAGGCTCTTTCGGTTAGCTTCAGCAAAGACACGGCTGTGTTCCAAGTTGAGGTTGCTGCAATTCATCACTATGTCCGAGAGATAGAAGATGTACCGAACCGGGTAAAAGCGTCGCTATCTTCTCTGACATCATCCACCACTTAAACGATTAGCTGCCTCAGCGTGGACTCTAAGCTGATTGGGACTGTGTAAGCGCCCTAAAGGGTGGGCACCCAAGGAAAGTAAACGTAGCCTGGGTCCCTAGCATCGGGCGCGAGAGGAAATGAGGCGGCGGACCAGCTGGCCAGGCGAGTTCGTCAGGGCATTCGTTGGAGCCGACCCCCTCTTTCGGCACTACCAAATCGCAAATTAAAAATCCATCAATTAATGGATACATTAATCAGTCCAGAGAGTGGTGGCAAAAATCACCGGGACAATGGAGGCAAAGAGTTCCTAAGGAGCAGAAGGCCTGAACTCACGAGAGATTCTACTGAATAAAGACAGGAAGACTGTCAAAATGATTGTAAGTCTGCTGACTGGTCATTGTAGACTGAATAGGCATATGTACAACATAGGCCTGGCAGATGATGCAACCTACAGACACTGCCAAGAGGAGGAAGAAACACCAGTTCATGTGCTGTGCCAATGTGAAAGCCTGGCGAGGAAAAGGTTTCTAGTAATGGGGGAGGAGAACCCTGTAGCTAGTAGCTACATAAAGAAGCCGCTCCCAAAGATGATAGGCCTAATTAAGAGGGCAAATTAGAGAGCGTCCTCTAGAAAAAAGGGGATCACAATAGATCTGAAAAGGTCGCGGTGAAACAGGTCGATAGGCCACCCCAATCCTAATCTAATCTACATAACTATTCTGGCGGAGCAGGAGAGTTGCTGGTAGAACATATGGACTAAAGCTGAAGGTAATCCATTGGCTATATACTGCTGTGGTAATGCGAGCGATAACATATAGGGCAGTAGAGTGGCGGAGAAGGACAGAAATGTCCTCCGCAGTGAAGCTGCTAACCACTGCCCAGAGGCAAGCATTGTTGGGAATCACTAATGCAATCAAGAGCACAGAGACCGCTTCCTTGGAGACCATTGTGGGCCTTCCCATCGCTGGAGCTTTAGTTAGTAGGTTAGAGGACACACTGATACAACGGGTACGATACTGGACGGGCCATTGCTGCAAAAGCCCACAAACAGTATTGCACCCGAAATTATCTTCATTGAGGAGATGAAAATTTCCACACCGAAGAGAGACTAGGCACGTAGTGATATCAGCGACTGACAGCTATCAGCTTGATGACTGGTTCACGAACTGATTAAACCATTACGGGCTTGGTAGCTAGGACACTGTCCTCTGAAAAAGAATCTATACAATAGAAGATGCGAATTACAAGAGGAAACGAGTTTACATGTAATCTGCATATGTGAGGAATTGAAAGTACTCAGGCAGAAACATTTCGGAAAGAATTTATTGAAATCCTCGAAGATTTTAAAGTTTCCACTGGGCAAGATGTTGGACTTTATAGAGAACACCAAGTTGCTTGAGTGGAAGTAAGAGATTTAATAAGAAAGATTCAATGAGCAGCTCAAGTGCCTGGACTATAGGTGTCCACCCTAACTTCAAAAAGAAAAAAAAAAGACGCGCACCTGCAAGAATATTAATCTTCCAAAGACAGACACTTCTCTTTGTAAAAATTCTCCCTATTACATGGGTTTCTCTTTCTTCAATAAACTTCAGTCTTGTGTAGTAGATTCTCTTAATTTAGATGCATTTAGTTATAAATTGCAGGCTGTATTACTGGAACAAATATTCTGCTCATCTGATGAATTTATTGATTATAAATTTTATGTAATTCTCTCGTTGTGCATGCATATTTGTGTATGCTTTCGTATTTGATTTACATTTAGGTATATTTTATTTAATTAAAATAATTATTTTATATCATTAGTACTTAATTACTATAATTTGAAACGACAGACAACATTGTGTTTAGTGACAACACACAAAATCAAAGATAAACATGCAGGAGCAACGAACAACCTATCCTAAATCCTTACACCGTCCCTATTCCTCAAAATTAAAGAGATTTAACAGCTCCATTACATAATAAGCACCAAGAGACGCAAATCTTTCCTCCCCCCACATCGTGTCTAATCCCGATTAAACTGAATGCCTAGCTACCCGGCGCTTTTGGTAACACAGATCGATTCGTATCGGCGCCCTGGCGTCAGCGGTTTCGGCGGGCCCTGGGAAGGCGTCTTCCGGAACCGTGATCGAGGCCTGGCAGTCGGCATCCTGTAAGTCAACATAATCTCAGAACATGGATCGCGTATTCGGGCCTTGCTCGTCTATATTTGCATTGGAACGATCTACCGGCACAGGAGGCGGGGATGTTTCAGCGGAGTACTTTATAGGGAGGTGGGGTTAAGGGGTTGGTTGGAGCAATTAACATAAAAAAAGTTGTTTAATTAACTTCTGTTGTAAAGTTTAGAGGGTGGAAAAATGGGGAAGTGAATAAATGTTTATAATGAATTATTCATTTAGATATTAGAGCCAGAATTAATTAGCTTTAACAGTGGATATTGTGGAAGAAAAGTTTTTGGTTTGGAAATTAGAAAACAAAAAAAAAAAAATATAGAAATTTATGTTCACACTATGTACACTGAGAGAAATATCGTTTTCATTTAAAAGCAATTGCATTAAACCAAAAGTTTTTGCGTTTTCTATATGGCCAACATGATTTGGTGTTTCCTTGAGAAGGAATATAATTTTAAATTCACGCATTTCTTCGGAAATAATATATTTTGCGTTGAAACAGTTTATTCTTTTAAGTGAAAGATATTGATTCAAGTCTTCTTTTTTTGAACTTGAAAACTATGCAGATTCACAGAAAACCGTAAACATTTTGATTCAAGAGGTTTTCCTTTTCTTATAACATTTATTCATTTTAGACTTAAGCGTAAACACAACAAAATGCCGTGTTCATTTTTAATCGAAATGAAAATGAATTATCTCCAAAAGCCCATGCATTAAGGAGGGGGGGATTTGCCGTTAGAATGTTGTAAATCCTAGCAGTATTGTGGGGAGTTGGTCGCAGTGACCCTCCTAGCACTCTAGTGCGCCGTTAAAGAAATCGTCCCGATCAGATGTTGATCTGGCAAATATACCAGATTATTATGTTACAATCGTAGTTTCCAGCCTATTTTGTGCGTGAATGAAATAGGAGATGCGCCATCTATGCGACAATTTCTCTACTACACATTTAAGTATATCTGCTCATCTGCTGTACTATATGGGGAGAAAACTGCTATACGAACAATAAAATGCGATATTTAGTTTTTAATTCATGTAAATATTTAGTTAATTAATAAATACTGGGTAGCCTTCAAATAAATCTACTAACAAATTATTTATTTGATTGAATCTGAATTTTTAATATCTAAAATAGTAATATTTAGTACTGTAATAATGATGAAAATAGTTGAAAACAAGATCGTTTTTCTCTCGTGTTTTAAACAGTTTTAAACCTTCAAACACTATATATGCTGTAAAGTTTTCTTGGTTTAAGTAAATCAGCATTAACTGAAAAGATTCCAATTCTTCTGAAATTTCTTTAACCTCGCGCTAAAATATTACTTTTGTTCATTATTGTTTGTGTAGACTTATGCACGTGGGAACAATGAATACTAAAATAACTTCGGCGTAAAAAGTTCAGCTTGAGTCGGTTGCTTGTTTCATTTTCCGTTAAAGGCAAAGTTTTAATCAATGATGGTGTCCGACAATAAACCAAAACGTCCTCGGCTTCTTTATTTAAAAACTGTTTATAATTTCAATAATATGATAACGTACTGCTGTGTACTGACAGAATAAAAAGAATTTTAAAAATGACTTTTTTAAAATTTGAAAAAGAAAATTTAAAATTAGCTAGCTCAACGATAAAATTTTAAAGGTCGCAAAAGAACAATTAACCTCAGATTACCTTCGCAAATTAAAACTTGTGAATCTAACCACAAAAAGTAAATTTGTTGGTGAATAAATAGACTTTCTAATTACCCGAAAATTGTAAGGTTTTAATTAAATAAAAGAAAAGAATTTTTATAAC
>RXPK01000385.1:0-118967 GCA_004143645.1 Protaetia brevitarsis | reverse complement strand
TTCTTGTTTTTTCAGAACACAACCGCCCGGATTTCAAAATTTATTTCTTTAGTTCAGTACAATTAATTATAATTATTATTATTAAATTTATTGTTTTCAATTTATATTATTAGCTGGTCTGTTTAACCATTTTTTCTTTTTCTTTTTCAATAAAAACAATTAAATAATAATAGTTTTTAAATTCACCAGCCGACCTCTCTGGATAATGAAAGAATACTGTAATAAGTGACTTCATATCTAGGGGCACGGGCGGCTTCAAGGAGATCAGAATCGCCTGTAAATTTCTATCCGGACATCTTAATAACGATAGGCAATGTCCTCACTACGGATCTGCACCCCCAAAGCTCTCCGGGTTATTAAATTTGAAAAATAGTAATATCGAAAGTGTTGTAAAAAACACTAACGAACAATAAAAAGAATGTTTTAAACCCCACAAGCTTAAATATTTTTATTTAGTTACCACAGCATCAACATTGAGAGTCAGAATCACAAGGTAGTATATTGGAAATCAGTAAATAGTATAAAACATAATTATTTAATAAAAATAGTATTCGAACTTTCCTTGGCATTTTAATATTGATATAAGGTTAGGGAAATGTGAAGATAATAATTTAATTATTTAAATAGAGCGCCATTATCCGTAATAGCAAAACTAAATTTAACAGAAAAAGTCATCTGTGTTATCGATATTGGTTAAAAGATACCATTTGATACAGACATCAGTGATTTCTGAATACAACCCTTAATATTAAAATTCTAAACAGTAAATTAAACTAATGGGGTTGATATAAATTAACCAAATGCACGTTAATGAACATAAATTAACACTTTTTCCCTTGTTAAATATTGAATGAAACACTTAATTATTTTTCTGTTTAAGGTGAGGTTATACTGTAATGGAATAAATTGGCTGTCGAAGCTGGGATATTCTAAGCCAGACGAGATGCAGTACTCCCTGGGTAGGTTGGATATTCGGTCTCGATGGTGCCCAAATCGGTGCAATAGCGTGGAATGGTATTCGGCCGCGGATTCTCGTAGGAAATTTTATAGGAAATTTTTACAATTGCAGGTATATGAGTAAGGATTTAATATTCAGGAGTATTCAATACTTTTTTTAGGTAAACACTTCTTGGAACTTTGAATTTTCTTAAAGTGTCGCATAAAAAATCGTGTATAGGAATTCAATACAACGTACGTCTCTCGTGGCCACAGGCAGAATGAGGATTCAAACTAAATTTATCAGTAACAGCCTTGATTGTTTCGCTTCAGGAAGCAACTCATTTTGAAAAATACCGCTAATCGATATTAAGAACGTTATTTTTCTAGTTGAGGGGAACAGCAAAAGTACCAAAAGACATCCCGCAGAATGAAAAATCTCCGAGCAAAAACAGTGTGTTAAAAAAAAGTTTGTCGGATATTTTACCCAATATAGTACTGGTGGAATAAACAAAAAAAGTCTTAGTCAACATGGGTCCGCATTCAACTGTTTTGACCTATAGTCGATTGCATATTTTAAAATAAAAAAAAAACATTTTTTCGTTTTGAGAATAATTCCCTTTGTCAAACAACTTATTGTGACTTTAAATTAGTTCTGTCAGACATCTGTCATCAGATTATTTATCATTTGCGTCAATTTTTTTTTTTCTCAAATTATGCATAAGTACTCAAATGCGAAATGGCCGATATGCATTTTATGTACGGTCGTGCGAATTGGTAATGCCACTGAAGCACGGCGTATGTATGCCGAAGAATTTCCAAATCGGTTGTTACCGAGTGATAAGATTTTCTCCAGACTTCATATCCGGCTGTTCAAACTGGTTCATTTAACATTAATTGGTTCTGTTTAGACCTAGATCAGTTCCTTCTCCCGCAGTAGAATTAGATATTTTTGAGACGGGTTAGAAGACAACCCAAATATTAGCACGCCGTAGACTTGCCGCAACTGAACGTCAGTCATACTCTCATTTGGAGAATTCTGCGGGAACAGCAGCCTATCCCTACCACATTCAACGCGTGTAAGTTCTGCTCCTCTCGATATGATGCACGTAGGGTTTTTTGTCATTGGGTTTTACGAAAGCTGGAGAACTCTAATTTTGCGACTCAGATTTTATTTAGTGCGAGGCTGGGTTTACAAGAGACGGGATATTCATTTTCATAACAGTCACGTCTGGCGGCAGATAAATCCCCTGCTGTTGTGAACTGCATCACCAAAACGTTTTTCGCTAAATGTTTGGCTTTGCTATTTTTGGAGACTGTTTTAATGGGTCCGGTATTTCTCTCTAATCGTTTTAACGGGGACAGTATACTTGGATTTTTTAAGAAATGAATTACCGTTTTTGGAAGACGTGCCATTTTTTTAACAGATTAAATATGTGGTTTATGCAACGATGGAGCTCCTGCGCATTTTTCCATCGTAGTTAGAAATTCTTAAATGCAAGATTACAACGAGAGATGGATAGCCGGGGTGGACCAACTGCATGGCTCTAGGTCCCCTGACCTGACACCTCTAGACTTCTATGTTTGGGGGCATCTAAACAATTAGTGTCGCACGATCTGTAACAATTTGGAGAACTCAGGCAACGAATCGTAATTGTTGCGAGGAAATTCGGAGGACTCCAGGAATTTTTCGAAAGATTGCGTCGTTTTTCATAAGAAGGTGTGAAGCGTGCTTAGAAATGAACGTTGGACATGTAGAACAATATCTTTAGTTTTACTTCAATTAACATTTGTTTAATTACATTGCGATCAGAATTTCTTTGAAAATTTTTATCCTACTAAAAACAATATGCAATCGATCATATGTCATAAACAGTTGAGTAAGACTTTTTTGTTTATTTCAACCAATACTACAATTGGGTAAAATATCCGACAACCTTTTTTTAACACACTGTATAATACTAACACGTAAATATACCAGGTAAGCATGAATTAACATAGAATATAAAGTTTACGTTATAAATAAGGCAATATTTAGCACTTATTGTTAAATTTGTCCAATAGTTTTTCTTAACAAATTCAAAATTAGCCTGCAAATTAGGCAACCGAACCCAAGCTTCACTTTCCAATTACTTCTTCATTTGGCTTTGAAACCTGTTCTAAATGACTCTAAATTACATTCCATAGTAATACACACACATTTTTGCCGCTGAATTGTAATAAATCATATTATATAGTTTTCTTTTCATTTTATATAACATTAAAAAAAATAGTCATTTTAAAGATCACTTTTCCTCTTATAGCTAGAAACAACATGACTCACCCTCATATATTGTACACATAATTTCAAATCCCTTTCTTTATATTTATAAACCAACTCCGGACCAGTCTACCTGCTCTGGAATTTACGATAACCCAACACACTACCTGCACTTTAATAAAAACGAAGGCCCCAGAGATTCCCTACGGTTTTACGGTCATGAAGGATGCCGTGCACGTGTTCAAATTGGCTCGAGATCTCATCAGGGACGCTCCGAAATGGGCCCTGTTAAGTGGTAAAATGTATATGGGAGTTGCTGAGCCGATATTATCTCGGGACTTAATGAGATTCGAGTCGTGTATTGTATAATATCTGATTATTTGCAGAGTAATATTGTGACGGACGTTGATGCGTGTAGGTGCATGCTTTTTGGTGTTCTGTTTCTTTGGTTTTGTTTGTAATTTTTGTCTTTGTGGAGTTGTTGGATGTTATAATCTTTGAGAAGATTGTAGAATTTTTAAAGGTACTTGATAGACTAGCAAACCTTTTTACACTAGATCAAAAATGGGTCCTGAAACAATTAAAGAACTCATTATTCACATGAAAAAATGCATTCAAATTGGTCCAAGGCACCAGTTCATCAAACTAATGAAAAAGATTTTATGAAATGAGGAAGGAATTTATTAAGCAATAAATCATTAGCTACACAACAAATAAAAAAAAACCTCAATTTTAATTTAAAATAAAAAAAAATAATTTAAGATTGATAATTACACCGAAATATAAAAAAATAGTATAAAAACTCGTTTCATAATAGTATATTAAAAGACAAGTTTCATTTTGACGTTTCAAAGTACGAATTCAGAGTTTAAGAAACGAGTGGCGTAGCCACGAGTTTCTTAACTGAATGAGTGCTTTAATGTCAAAATGAAACGTGTCTTTTTGCTTTTTTGCAATTAGTTTTAAAATTTCTCTTTTTGTAAAGCAAAACGAGAAAAATTTGATAATCTAGGGAAATTTTGTGGCGGTTGTCACCAGTTGTCACCTTGGTTTGGCACAAGATTTAAATTGACAAGTTAATTTAAAATTGACACATTTTTGAAATTTCTTTATATATTATATTACTAAAGTAACTATATTATAATATTTTAATATGAGTTCTTACAACTTTTTCATGCACTCCGCCTGAAATTACGGCAAATTGCTGAAAAACCATTAAATAATTTACTTCCGGAGAAGTCGTACACTATGTATCAAAAGCGATACAAAATTTTGAAAAATGGTACAAAGAAAAGGAAATTCTTCATATTTCTGAGAACGTCCTTACTTGCTTATTTTGAAATGCTACGTAAAGATTATAAATCGTCATCATTATGGTCGATTATTCGATGTTAAGATCGTGTTTAATGTACATAGAAATGTGGATATATCAAAATATATGAAACTTCAAGCATTATTAAAACGGCTATCTAAAGGGTTATCAAACAAAAAAAATCTAAAATTTTAAAGAAAGCAGATATTCATAGAATTTTTGAAACAGCCGATGATAAAATATACTTAGCTATAAGGTTAGTGTTGATTTTTTTCGTTACTTTTTGTAAATTCTTTATATTCTAGGGTTATTTTGATAATAGGATATAATGGAACCTGTAGACGAGAAGAATTAATTAATATATGTGTGGAAAATCTTCAATACAATTCCGATTCCATTATAGTCAACATACTAAAACAAAAACAATGGCCCAGAATGTTCGCAGTGGCTGATGTAAATGCATCGAACTTATAAAGAAATAAATAATCTGCGGCCTTAAAACAGTTACTCACAAACGTTTTTTTTCTAACTTATCGTCATGGCAGCTTAATTAATAGCCCTATCGGTATTAACACCATGGGAAATGTTCCTAAACAAATTGCCAGTTTTCTTCATTTACCAGATCCTCATCTTTATACAGGACATTGTTTTAGAAGATCAGTGCGACACATATAGCAAATACTGGAGGTGATATTTTAACTATAAAACGATTAGGTGGCTGAAAAGCACGGCTGTTGCTGAAGGTTTCGTTTCCTCTTCTATGAAAAATAAATTGATGTTGGAATATGTTTGCACAGGAAACTAATGTGAATCTACCTGGAACTTCTGGGAATGGTTCACAGTTTGAGTACTCCAACAGAAGCAATATCACTATCGCAGAGAACGATAATTTTCAACAGAATATTCCTACTGCACACGGTATCACTATCACTTCGAAAGATAATTCAAACGTTAATATAAAGTTTTATAATAGCTGTACATTTCAAAGATTAATTAAAATTATCAAATCTTACAATGAATTTTAATATAATAACCTCAAACTTGCTTACAAAATGTCATATTGACATTCTCCATTTCTGTTGCAATGTGACCAACTTAAAATAAATCTGCTTAAATGTTCCATTTTCTATTACGCAACTAGTGCTGTAATAGACCCTATTACGGCACTAGTGGAATAAATGGTATGGTTACGGCACTAATTGCAAAAAAAGCGTTTTGTCGCACTCAATCATTGGTGCGTACTGCTGTGTACTGATATGTAAAAAATGAACTTGCAAAAAGAAAATTAAAAATGAAAAATTAAATCAAATCAGCTAGCTCAACGGATAAAAATTTAAAAGGGCGCAAAAGAACAATTAATCTCAGAGTTACCCTCGCGAATTAAAACTTGAATCTAACCACGACAAGTAAATTGTGGGTGAAAGAAATCTGACTTTCTTAATTACCCCAAAATTGAAAAGGTTTATGCAGAAAAAAAAACGATGAACAGAGGGTTCTGGCCTAAATTTAAAACTGCACGTGATTCTAAATTACAATAGGACAATGCTATTTTCTAGACAAAGGAAAAGAATTAGTTTGTTCAGGAAGATACTTTTTTTTTCAATACAATCCACGTGGTTTCAAATTAACACAAACTAACTTAAGCGTGGACAAATTCTAGAAATTTACAAAAATGAAAACTAAATGCAAGAACAAAGCTTCTATTCACCCAACCCGAGGTGATTAATAAAATAAAAATGAATCAGAAGTAAAATCTATCTTCCTGTACGAAAATAATAAATGATCTTATATCTATAGCGTGTACATATCAATATATTAACAATTATTATAACGCGAATTCCTTGATGGATTAAATAAAAGGCAATTAATACGGATTAAATTGCGATATCAATTGAATTAACAAAATGGCAGCAAAGATTCAAAAATACAGGTACTCACGCTAACATCTACCAAGGAACTGCTTCACAAAATTCAACCAGTCGTTTTTCTTACCACGCACAACGCAGTTGTGCAAACCACCGATAAAATCTAGAAGAAAAGCGCTAAACAACATGAGCAAATGAAAGACATCTAAATGAATGAAATTAATTTAAAAAAACTGGACACTTAAATAAATAAATTAAACAATCAATTCTTTAACTAAAATTTATACAAAAATAAACATTATTATGAAAATTTCTCGATTCAATGATACAGCAGTTTTAAGCAAATCAAATATGCAACACAAAATACACTTGCGGTATTGTGGGTTGCCACAGCAGTACGTTTTATGACACTTATGTTTTAATATACTATTATTTCACTAATGAATCTTGTTATTACTTAATCAAAGATTGTAAATAAGTAATATTTTAACATAACAATGACACATTTCGTTCTATCGACGAAACTCACTCAATGAATGTAGATTCTTGATATCACATAATGTATATACATGCTTTCCACATAAAAAGAGACTAATTTATACATTAACTCAACCTAGAAAGAAAACACAGTCTCCACTTGATGCAGGTAGATCTTCCACATACTCCTCCCAATTACCTCTAAACAGAGAGCCAAGTAATTCGAAGCTTTCATTCTCCGAGGGGTGCTTTTGTACGGTTTAACATCTCCCTAAATGAGAGTGATATTGTGTTAGGGCATAACCTACCTGTCATAGGCGTTGCAAGGCCCTTTAGTCCCGTATATAGATAGATGGAAGGCCTCGAAATAAATTCATGCTTCACTTGTTTCGTCGAGTTGGTATTATTGTATAATATAACCTGTGTGTTTGTGTCGAGGGTTTTTAGTGCTGTAGGGGTTCAGAGGGGGGAGCAACAAGGCGTATAAGTATGTGAAGGGTGTCAAGACAAGGGGTGTTGTGCTAAATTTGATGTTTTGGTTTTAGGTTTCGAAAAAAAAATATTAAAACTTTATTATTATTAATTTGGTGGTTTCAAAGAATTTAGATGTATGTAGGATGTTGTTTAATTAAAAAAATTTAAAGTATCCTGTCTTTACTTATAGTAGGTCTTTAGTAACTTATGGCCTCTGTTCCCTTAAGAGCTCTTTTGCCTTTATCCTAGTGACTTTGTTCCACCACTCCCTAAAAAAAAGAGAAGTTAGTCGATATGATATACAAAAAAATTATTCGAAAATTGTTCAGAATGTAATTTCTCCTCAATGCGCAGATTTTAGTAACGATTAAAAAAGAAATTGAAAATCACAATTTTTTTAAATGTTTCGTAAATTTTTATTACAGCGGTCGGCCTTCTGTTGTCAATGATGACTTGGTAAGGAAAATCCGTGAAAACGGACGTTTCACTATGACAACGCTTTCAGGCGAATTCCCGCAAATTTCCATAACAGTTTAGTGCCTCAACAACGGTGGAAACTATGTGAAAAAGTAATTTAAGATATGCTCTTTCTTGTGACAATAAAATTTTTTCAAAAAAAAAAAATATGTTTACTGTCTTTTTTCCAAAACGGTACTTACTTTCCGGATACGCCTCCTATTTCAAATTCAGAATCTACACCGAGAAAAATGAAAATGTCGGTACAACAAAAATTATTATTTTGAACTTTTTGCATTCACTCAACCAGTTTTCGTTTAATCACACACTTGAACTTTTATTGCAAAACCAGTAACTCATTGAAAGACAGCGCGTTTTTAGTTGAATTATATGTGTTGATTTCAACCAATTATTTACTTTACCGTCATGGAACTACAAAATTAGTTTAACTGAATGCATGTGGGGCCAATTTGAACAAATATTTATCTTAATTCAACATTAAGATTATTGGATGAACAACAATTGTAGATTGATTCAAAACATTAGTGCAACTAATTCTGCATAATTGATTTAAACATTCCGGTGGTTTGAGCATATTTAAATATAAAAAATTGTTGAGTGAACCAACTATTGGTTGAATCAACACATCTTTTTTTCTCGGTGTATAACAAACCATTTTTTTTTTTAAATTGCTGACCGCATTCAAAAGGGTTATATTGAATTGATTTAAATTGAAAAGATCGATGTGGTGATAGGATTTTGTAGTAGTTAGATTGTGTACTTCGGAAATATGCTTCAATAAAAAAAAAATGTTTTCTTGGAATGTGTGCTAACAAATACAAAAGTCTTGACTCAAGTTTAACATAAATAGAGATGGAACCATTGTTTGTTGAATTTCTTCAGTAATTCAATATTTCTCTTTAATTTTGAGTGAAGACTTTTGTCTTTGATGGTACATTGTTAGTATTAAGTTAAAAACTATCAGGAAAAAATATATTTCTACCCACAAAATGACAGATGTCAAAATGACATTACAAATATAATTACTTATCATAAAAGGTACGCGGCTTATTATAATATGCAAGTATTAGTTACTCAATACCTACCCCAGTGACCAACTATATTTATTTCATATTTTATAAATATTTAAAAAATATTAAATCTTTCTTGAATATTAGTTATATTAATATAATATGCATTAAAATATATTATAGAAAATATATTAGAAAAACATTTAAAAAATATATATGTGTTATGTAGCATTAATAATATTTTATTGCAAATGTTTTCTCAATATATTTTTCATAACTCTGCAAGAATATTTTGCTTTGTATTTCTGTAAATATTTATTTCATATAAAAAAAAAAAGATTGAATTTTTGCTTTTGTACATTTGGTGCGTAGGACCAATAATATAAAATGGGTAAAATATGTATACATATTAAGTAGGTTTGTACCTATTTAAAATGATGGTTTAAAGATTAAATTAGATAATATATATCTAATATGATTTAATTAGTATCTAAGTTGAGCGCTGTAACTTTTCGATTAATATATCTGCGTTTTGTATTATATTATTTGTAATATTTGTAAGTTGCGAACGTCAACACAACACCTCTATTCATTACGGTGCCGGTGTTATATGATTTAGTATTGTTTATGCGTCTATGGATTAGGTACATAGAATGCATAGGTGCACGTGCGTATCATCAACGTTTTCATTCGTTTGTCCGTTACATGTTATAGTTTATAATAGTATACGATTAGGGCAGATTAGGGTTAACTGTATAATTAATTGTTGCGGGGTGTATTTTAGTTTTTGTGGTGACTACGAGGTAAGCAAAACTTTGAACATGTCATGGCATTTATAAGATAATTGGAATGCTCAATATCGCTATGTACAGAAATCGTTTAATAATATAATTGTAGGAATTTTGTGCATCATATATGTACTGCATCTACCAAATAAATTGCTAGTTGATTTGCTTAACAGATTGATCTCGGTAGATAAGCGTCATAACCTCAAATAGAGGTTACAATACGTTGTGTTGTTTTATTGTTTGTACGTAGAATGTTTTCAAATATTATGAAATAAAGTAAAAATAAGTATCGTAAGTATTAGAATGTAGTTACCACTCCAATTATTGTAAATGCTAATGATGATAATGTTGTACGATGTTTTATTCATGGTATGATCTAATACAATTGGCATTGTTTTAGAGACCACAAGGGAACGCCATGAGAGCGCCACTACCGAAGATATGAAAAAAGCCATAGGGTTGTACCTGGCACCAGCCAAGGCTAGACTTAAAAATGAGTATTTTCATTTGTATTGGCTTATTCAAATAAAATGATAATAAATACGTTTGTTTTTTTATTTAGAAAACTTCAATTAAAAAATAGTGATTAATTTAATAAACCTTCAGTATGCCTTAAAAGATGCCAGAATTATTGATTATTAACTTGTATGGTGAGTGTGAAAAAACAAGTTCTTGCCTTTTAGACAACTCTGTGTATGTTTCAACTTTTCGTTATCAATGTTATACATTCTAAATAACCAAGAAGAATTTTAGTTCATTTTGACAAATTAAATAGATTGCATAAAAAATCTCAATTTTCATATAAATATTTTAGAAAAAAATATACCGCTTACATTAATTTTAAAATATGGAATAAATATTTTAATTGAATATTTTATCTATATTTAGAAAAAAATTATGAAAAATATATTCAAAAACCTCTCACGAAAAATATTTATAAAATATATTTTTAAAAATATCTATGTAATATTTCTGTAATATTTACACTGTATATATTTGATTTCCTTTTTCTTGGTTTTTAGGTCTAACATTAAAACATGAATGAATACGACGACGACGACAACGTTTCGCTTTATTAAAAAGCTTTTTCAAGTAGATATATAAATAAATGCATTTTATTTATAATTTACAATTTCTACATTTATTTATATATCTACTTGAAAAAGCTTTTTAATAAAGCGAAACGTTGTCGTCGTCGTCGTATTCATTCATGTTTTAATATTAGACCTAAAAACCAAGAAAAAGGAAATCAAATATTATATATACATGGTCAAGATTTAAAGTTTTAAAACTGTATATATTGTGACTAAAAACTGTTAATAATAAATTAACAATCAATGTTATTTATGTATTGAATTATATTCACATCCAGTTGGCTACGAAAAGAAACCCAAAGCTCTTTCGTTTCGTAACTTGACACTTAACGAGGACCCAATACCTACTACATACTCTGAACAACAAAAAGAGAGAGAGAGACCGTACATCAAAGAGGAAACGACAAAGACGGACGGTCCTTAGTCCTTAGCCATTTCGCTTCTAAAATTCCCCTTCATAAAGCGACTTCAAAAGTCCACTCAGGCGTACACTTGTTATTTTAACATCTTAGCCGGCTTATCCGACATCAACTGCTAACCCCCAAGCACGCACACCTTAAAGAAATCCGCGCTGCCCGACGCAAAAGGACCAAATTCTATACACACCAACCCCCTATGCACCGAATATATACGGAATTACTTCCTTTTATGGGCGAGCGAAAGCAATAAAGTACAAAGATTCCCTCACAAAAGCTCTGGTAATGGCACAGACGGATATATAATATTTTTTTCTTTCTTCTGGCTTTTGTGTGTTTGGATTTTTGGATATGTGTGTACGCCAGGAAATAAATCCCTAACGATGGATAATCGTTTTCGGGACTGGAAGCTGAATAAACATCAATCTTGGATGAATTATTTTGTATGGGAAATTGGAAATGCTGCGTTATGGATTTTGGACGATTGAAATAGTTTAATTCGTGTAAAACTGATTCCTTTGCTATTGTTAAATCGGCTTAATGTTTTTAGAAGTGAATATTTACAGTACGTTTAAGGCACTTGGTTTTCATGAATGATTTAGGTATTAGTATGCAGGAAATTATTTTGTTGTACATCAGAAATACAGCAAATATTGATGGTGAATAGGTATATTGAATGAGACATATTTGTTTTCGTACGGTGGCAGTTCATCATGACCATTTAATCGATACCATGGTAGTCGAAAAATAAGAATTAAAAGAAACACAGGTTATTACAAAGACTTTCATTTCAAGTAATTATTTAAACCAAGATATATGCGATAAAATGGTTTAGTTAATTGAAATAATAATTCATCTACAAAATAGAAGTATTATCTGGATAACCGCAATTGTTCAGCAAGATATTTCATTTCGACAATTCAACTACATTAAACATACGAAGATTTGGTTGGGTCGACCAAATTTTTATTTCAGAACACAAAAAATTATTTTGTTGAAATAATTTAGGATTTATATAATAATTTAGGAATTGGCCTTACTTCCAGAACTTGGACTACAAGAAGACATCATTGAATTAGTGAAACTGTGCTTATCCACGACATACTTTTTGTATGAAGGAAAATACTACGAGCAGAAGAACGGAACAGCAATGGGAAGCCCTTTATCACCAGTAATAGCCAACTTGTTTATGGAAGCATTTGAAGAAGAAGCCCTAAGTTCCAGCGATATAAAACCCAAGTGTTGGCTGCGATATGTCGACGATACTTTTGTAATATGGCAACACGGAGAAGAAAAACTACAACAGTTCTTGGAATACATAAACTCACAGCACCCAGCCATCAAGTTTACCACGGAGAAAGAACAAAATGGAAATCTCCCTTTCCTGGATGTTATGGTTAAGAAAACAAAAGAGGGAATGCTACGCACGCAGTATTTAGAAAGAAGACGCACACCGATAGATATCTGCATGCAAGATCTCACCATCATCCGATGCAGAAGAAGACATTAATACAAGCATTGCTATCCAGAGCCGAAACCATCAGTGACGAACAACATCTTACCAGTGAAAAGATACATTTGAAGAAAGCGCTAAAGAAGAATGGTTACACTGACATCGACATAAGGAGAGCCACTAAGAAGAAGACGACACTGGAGACAACTACAGAACCACGAAGAGGGATGGCGTGTTTACCTTACATAGCAGGAGTCACCGAAAAGTAGGCCGAATTTTAAGAACGTAACGTACAAGTACGCTTCGGGACTGCAACGTCGATCCAGCAGTATCTACCGACCGCAAAGGATAAGATACCCAAGGGGCCCACAGAAGATAACATGCCAATGCGGACAGTGCTACGTCGGACAAACAGGGAAGAGCCATCGACATAAGAATAAAAGAACACGAAGGGACGCAAGATTAAGAAGGACCGAGCAATCAGCGGTGGCAGAACACATGCACGACACCGGACACAAAATGGATTTCAAGAATGTAAAAGTAATAACTGCCACCAAGAACTACGGGAAAATACTCATCAGGGAAGCCATAGAAATAGATAAGAATAAAACCGTTAACAGAGAAGAAGGGTGCCACCTTAGCAACACGTGGAAGAACCTACTACGAACAGTCACGGTCAATGGAGCGGAAACTACACGGTTGGATGCACCAGGGGCGTATATAAGAAGAATGTCGGACCATGGAGAATCAGTTCAGTTATCCTGAAGAAGCTGTCAGTATGAACAGCGAAACGTCGAGCGAAAGTGTTGACACACAACGAAACCCGCAAGACGCTGTTAGTTATAGTTACACCGGCCGTGAAAGCCGACGTAGTGTTAATTTAGGAATGATTATCAAAAAAAAAAGCTGGCCAGGCGAGTTTCGTCAAGGTCATTCGATGGAGCCGACCCCTCTTTCGGCACTACCAAATCGCAAATTAAGATATCCATCAATGAATGGATACATAATCAGTGCAGAGAGTGGTGGCAAAAATCACCGGGACAAAGACAGGCAAAAGAGTTCCTAAAGCAGCAGAGGCCTGAATTCACGAGTGATCTACTGAATAAAGACAAGAAGACTGTCAACATGATTGTAGGTCTCCTGACTAGTCACTGTGGACTGAATAGGCATATGTACAACATAGACCTGGCGGATGATGCAAGCTGCAGATACTGCCAAGAGGAGGAAGAAACACCAGTTCATGTGCTGTGCCAATGTGAAGGCCTGGCGAGGACAAGGTTTCTAATAATGGGTGTGGAGAACCTCACAGGTAGTAGCTACATAAAGAAGCCGCTCTCAAAGATGATAGGCCTAATTAAAAGGACAAAATTAGAGAGCGCCCTCTAGGAAAAAGGGAATCGCCATAGATCTGAAAAGGTCGTGGTGAAATCCTAATCTAATCTGGTCTAATCCAGTGAGAAAAACCACTCTTTGTAAACTTCCAAGGGATATTTGTTTTTCAAAACTAAAAGTATGGTACAAATTACTTTCTATCCAAGCAGGGCCAAATCCCAGAAAATCAAATGTCGACTCAAAAATCTTCAGACCTTTTTACCTATTCATACGTCAATCCGGAGATATACTGGGATTCTCAACGATTCCTTGAAAGGATTCCATTGTTTAATATTAGTACATACATAGTACAAATACTGCAAATTTTGACGAAATTAACAAAATATTATGTAGCGCTACTAATATATGGTATATAACAAACATGGGTATACCTACTTTCCGAAACAGGAGTTAAATGTGCTTTGTATGGCACGCTACCACTTTAACAATAAACAGGAAACGCTGTCATTAGTACAAATTTACTAAACTCATACATATTACAATTTACACTTTCGAGTATTTTTTTTGTAGAATGTTTCACATTTATCCCCATGTACTTACTACGTATCCGTTTTCTGTTGGATTTCGTCAAATTTCTCTTACAACTTAGCACGTCTTTGTGGATGCATTACTTCGTTCTCCAACTTTTATCATTTGTAATTTCAATATCACGGCACACACAAGAGTCTAGTGACAATTATTATTTTACCCGCATTGAGAGATACGATAAAAATTTGTTTACATTAATCCTGTGAGTTTTTAACACATTCCAGATAATCAGAAGATGTTTATATTAGCTCTAACAACGGTTATAATAGTGACAAGTGTATTAGTAACAATATAGGATATTTACTCAGATTTTAACTCGTGTCATTTTAAAATTTTCGAAAACTGAGCTCTGTGAATCTTTTTATTTCTACCAAGATATTATTTACTCTTCGAATTAGGATGTTACAGATATTTTATTATGTTAAATACGTTTTTTTTCTTTTATTTCTAGGTAAATATGAATTTCCGTTATAGATATTTATATTGTCTGCTTCGAACTGTACCAATTAGCTGGCGATATCCGTGAGTTATAACATCCTGTGAGATCCTCAAAGATTTTTTTTTTGTTAAAAGGAAGTGCTTTGCTATAAAAGGCGTGATTAAGTGTGAGAAAATCAACTTTATGTTACGCTAAATGGAATGTTAATATTTAATGTTTTAATACTGACAAATGATTTGCAGTTTCGAATATACCAAAATACAGGGTGTGTATAAATTAGCAGAAGAATTATATAGATATGTTCTTTGTACAAGTATTCCTAATCTTGTTCTTTGCTTTCTGTGTTTGCAGGACTGATTTAAAAAAAAAAAATGAAAACCTACATGTGGCAACACTGTTCTAAGTTATTTAAGAACCTTCTGTAAGTTCGTCATCATGAAGTCCATTGATTAACGGCTTTAATAATTCGTTTCTATATATTTTAGCAGTTTAGTCAAAAATGCAAAAAAAAAAATTATAAACATGTTTGAGTGAAATAGGAGAAGCGCCATCTTTGCGACAATGGCTGTAACACATATACCTATTGAACGTAACTTAATGGATAGAAAACTTCAACATAATAATTATGCTTAAATCAAACAACCTGTTTACAAAAGTGTGGGCTAGGTTTGGGAAAAAAAAGTAATTTGAATTTAATAATTACATTAAATGAACTACAGTTATGGTTAGCGTAATCCTTATTTCTTAATGATATTCATTTTGTTAATTGAAGAGTACTTATTGTTTAAGTGAAATTAATGGGTTTGTTATATTAAATATATTAATACACTAGAAGTAACAAAATAATATGATCGCTTTTTATACCAATTATTTCCTTAATTTTGGCAATATCAGTAAAATAAACGAGATTTTATTAGTTTGAGGGTTTGTTTGTTGATTTCATCAGCGACAATAAGTAAATCTCGAGGGATGTTGGCAGTTTGTGGATATAATTATTACTGCCATGCAGACAGGCCGATGCCCGTCTTACCATTAACTTTTTTGCTTCAGAAACAGCAATTCGTAAATTTTGAGGTATTAACATTATATATATTAACATTAGCGGAAATTAGAATATTGCAATTATAGTTAATTAATTATTAATTCGATTCGTGAACTAGTGTTCGAGTACTATAAAGTTACCCAATGTAAAAATTCTGGTTTATAACTTGCTCTCACTTCATCATGTGCAATTTATTATTTATTAGTTGAAATGTTTTACAATATTTTACAAACATTTCACAATATTTTCTAGAAGATTCTGCTACAATATTTTCCAATAATTTTATTGCTTTTTTTTTGTAAGTGTGGTATACAAAACTACAACGACGCTGTTTAAAAATTTCGCACAGTAGTAAAAATTCTTATTAGATACAATTTTCGTCCAACAGTGAAATGTAAATATTACTATGCGGATTTTTCTCTGTGTAGTTTTCTATATATAAATCGTGACGTCCTGTATAATATTGGTGCTATAGGCTATTAAGCTGGGAGCATTTTTTTCCAAGCAGCATCAACAAACTTCTTATTATCCTTCCTCATTAACATTTTATCTTTTTAAGGAGAAGAAGTTTTCATTTGAAAAAGTTACAAAATAATTATTGAGAAAAAAATCTTTTCTACAAAGGTTTTGTAAAATTCAATACCGCATAACCTAAAAATATTTTTAATTATACAGGGCGTGCCCGAAGACTGGGTCTTTCATTATAACTCTATTTTCGCTTTTAGGAAAAAAGTCTTTTCTACAAAAGTTTCATAGAATTAAATACTGCATTACCTAAAAATATTTTTGAATATACAGAGCGTTCTCAAAGACTGGGTCTTTGATTACAGCTCTATTTTTGATGTTAGGAAAAAAATCTTTTTTTACAAAAGCTTTATAGAATTGAATGCCGCATAACCTAAAAATATTTTTAAATATACAGGTTGTTCGCGAGGACTGGGTCTTTCATTATAGCTTTATTTTTGCTTTTAGGAAAAAATCTTTTCTACAAAAGTTTTATAGAATTCAATGCTGCATAACCTAAATATATTTTCGACTATACAGGGTGTGCAAAAAGTAAAAACAAAACTACTTAAAGCGTATTGCACATTCTAAAAGTGGCAACTTCTCGCGAACGGACCGACTTCAAAAACCACCTTCCTCAAGGACTACATTCTAGGAGAATGTCCGTCTTCTAGTTCTATATATAAATCGTGACGTCCTGTATAATGTTGGTGCTAGATTATTAAGCTGGGAGCATTTTTTTTTCAAGCAGCATTAACAAACTTCTTATTATTCCTCATTAACATTTTTTCTTTTTAAGGAGAAGAAGTTTTAATTTGTAAAAGTTACAAAATAATTATTATAATTTTATAAAAGTGCATAATAAAGGACATAACCCTTATATGATGCGTACTTTTTGACACCACACATAGTTTGTTATCAAAATCTAAATAAATAGAATCTAAGAACCATCCCAAAAATAGAAATCGAACTAAATCCTACAATAAGCAAAACATACCGGCCCTTGCAACACGTGGGTAAATCCTTATAATGCAATAATAACATGGCAGCAGAACTTTCCTTATCAAACAGACAGATCTCCCATGCATGCATGGATGAGTCGACAAACATTTATCTAAGATTACGAAACTGCCAGGCCCTTATTATACATTCCCTACCTCTCACGTCAATATTTGGACAAATCTTTACCCTCCTACCTCCTGCCAAAATACAAAATTTCAATATTTACGTAAAACTTTCCTTTTGTAGTAGGCACATCAACATACACGCACAACCTCGTCGAAGTGTCTTCTTCTTCTACTTCGATGTCATATCCAAATGTTGTACATACAACATACCTGAGTCCCTCTATAATAGTATTGTCCGCTGAATACTATATCCGTAAGACGTTTCGAGTGTTTTCTTTATATCATCGCTGCGAAATCAAGCGTGCTCTGCCGGATAATATCTTTTTGACATTTTCGAAAATCGCAAAGGAATTCAAAACAATCTTTTTCCCTTTTCGTATTTCAAATATTTACTCGAAATTCACTGGGTAAATATAGCGATGATGGTAACACAATATTTTGCGGGATTATGTTTTTTTTTTTCCAGCTGATGTAAAAGTGAGATACGGTTACCCAACAGTGGGGATTTATTTTACAATCTGATATGTTTTTTTCTTCTTATTTTCTTTGCTTATGATGTTCTTATTTGTCCCTTCTTCACGTGTGCACAGCTAGCACGTTCTTAAGAAATTAATTTACGCATGAGTTACTTCGGTTTTATGGTATCAAATTCGGGAAATATAATTCTGAATTTCTATAAAGGTACACCCACGGCAAAAAAAATATCCGTGTTGAACGTCAATAAAGAGAAATAAATACTTTTATATGTAATATTTTTGCGGGTTTTATGTGAATGCTTGGTTCTATTGGATATAAGAAAGAGTTTGTATCTTTTGGGCTGGCAATAATAGTTATAAAGATAAGATAAATATATATATTATATATTTATAATTCTGATTCATCTTAAGCCCCGTGCTCCACTTAAAGGTGCAGCAAGGGAAAAAAGTTTCCGCGTAGCTTAGTTCTTGGTAGTAAAGAAAGATATGACATGAACACAATTTTTACGTGATATATACAGGGTGTATCAGATATAGAGGTAAATATAATCTATCTGTAAGCATTAACGAGAAAAAAATATTTTATAAATGCCGTGGGCTAGAGCCGCACCTGTGCCCAACCTAAATGCTGTCCGGAGTATACCCCCACATACCACTATCATTCAGCCATTACCGCTGTTAGTTTTGTGTGGATCGCCGCTTGGAGTGCAAGCCACTTCGAACATTTTATTTAAATTCTTCCCGTCTCGAAAAAACGATCCTTTTCAGGACCATCATGATTTCATATAAAGAAAATCGAAGCTTGATGCATCGGCAAAAGCGCGGGAATGTATAGATTCATTTTCGCGCGATATCATAGTAAAAAGGCATGTTTGCAAATTTTCTGTATCTACATTTATTTCTGTGTAATTCGATTCAATTCATTTTGCGTTATATGATTAAATAAATCCAAAAGAAATAACTCAGATTCATGTGGTACCGTTTATTAACAACTAACTCTCGATTCGACAAAGCAAAAGAAAATATTTACTTTTTTTGTAACTACTGAAGTCGCATATCCGGTGAAACTCGGACGTCTTATCAGGATATTAAAAATAATACTTTGTAGCCTTACGTAGAATGCTCTTAACAAAAAGGAATATTTATTTTATAAAAAGAAGAAATTTAAAATGCCTCAGTTTTGCTATTTTTACAAGGGCCTTTATTTATTCAGAATGACGTTAAATGAATTTACGGCATACCATTAAGAATAATACTAAATGAGTGCAATGTATTTACACATAGTACCATGTTTAGCGGGAATGTTAATTTTATAAAAAGAAGAAATTTAAAATGCCTCAGTTACTATTTTTACAAGGGCCTTTATTTATTCAGAATGACGTTAAATGAATTTACGGCATACCATTAAGAATAATACTAAATGAGTGCAATGTATTTACACATAGTACCATGTTTAGCGGGTGCTTAACATGACGTTTCCTTGCATCAGGCCCGGACTAAAGAATTTTTGGCTCTAAATTTTATTTTTTTTTATTCTTTAATGATGAAATCCGGTTTCGGCGGGTTTGTGCTTTATATGTCGTGTAGTTAACACCCAAGCAAAATTTACTTTTTTATTTGATACACCCTGTATATATGTAAAATGTACATTCAATTGTAAGGGCAATATTTGGAACAGTATTCATAATTGTAGTTTGGTTAGTTTTTCTGCTGCATATGTTCTTTTTTTTTGTTTGTTTTTTTGGTAAATAAATAAATTCAATCTATTTTGACTTTTAATGGAAGCATCGAAAATTGATATAGACTTTTTTAACCGTAATGACATCCTGTATCAGCTCCCTCAAAATTAGAACATTTTTACTGGATACGTGTATATCTATACGGCTTTTAATCTCTTTCAATATTGGTGCTTTAATTGACTATATTTTTTATTTCAATTTTTTTTTTTTTAGATAATTTTGGAGTTGCTTATTTTGACTTTGTTTTTGATTACATTATTTTATTATCTTAACACCCAAACTTACGAATATAATGTACTTGCAATTTTTACGTATATTCGCTTTTTTTTTAATAAATTCCCATGCATGCACGAATGAATGAATGAATGAATGTGGCATTTTGTTTTTCTAAATTAGCTTTAATGCTGTTCGATATAAATTTTGAAGCAGAATAGTTGGGAAACAGGCCCTAGCAATAACATGTGTAAAATTAGAAACCTACATTTTGTTTTAGCCCTGCCAATTATGCAAGAATTGGCAAAATGTTTAAGTATATTACAGAGATTTAATTTCAATTGAGCACTGAAAAACCGATATATGTAAACCAACCAAATATATTTTATTAAGCATATTTTCTTTAAAATAAGCATGCCCTTTGTTGTTTCAAATATATGCAAAAAATGTACACTATTGACTGAAACAAAATATTTGGTTAGAAAGTTTAATATATTCAAACAAATTATTTAGTTCAGTATGGTCTTAACACAATAATATAGTTCGACTTTGTAAAAATGTTAGATTGGTTCAATTACTTTCATATTGTTGAGACAACATCGGTACTTTGTTAACTCAAGCAAATTTGCAAAGACTGCAAGCTTCTTACGGTAATAAATTAACAAATCAATGTATTTCTGCTAATAACTGTAATGATTAAGGGGAATTTTGCCCAAGAAAAATTTTCTCCTCACGCAGGATTCGAACCTACATACTCTTGTTTACCGGACGAACGCTCTACCAATTAAGCTAGAGAGGAGCATATCGATTCGAGCGATGAATCGACGATATCTAAGAAGGACGTCGGTCTGCCAAGATCTTGGACATACCTCGAAATTTACGAATTGCTGTTTCTGAAGCAAAAAGCTAATGTAATTATTATAAATCGTGACGTCCTGTATAATGTTGTTAAAGTTTCTGCTGGCTTGATGATGATCTTGTTAAGTTCAAAACTAGTCAAACACTTTATATTTATATTAAAAAGCTTGCGTTTGTTTTTTATTCATTCTCTTCGTCGTATTATCACTAAAGAATCCAATCTATAGCAAAAAAAAGGGAATATAAGCCCCGCACAGAATGTTTGTATACCTACCAACGCCTCAAACGAACGTGAAAAGATCTCTGGCTTGATGGAACTATCAAAAGATCTCTTTTTGTTGCTCATTACAGCGTAAATTGATTTGACTATTCGACCATTATACCCAAAGCTACTGTTGTTAAGACCATTCAGCATTATATCTGGGGGTTTACCGGGGAATATAAAAGCCGCCCTGGGGACATTCTAAACACAATAAGACACATTCTTCCTTACGTGAAAGACGAAGAATTTACGGCACACAAGCTTTCGTTTTAAGTATTCGGAAGAGATGGATGTGGAAGAGAATCGCTTCGTTAATGTGTTCGGGTGATCTCTTGCTAGATGTGACGAGTAAATGTGGCGAGAAGGTACTGGGAGCGTAAAGGGAATTGTTAAAAAGAGCGTGTAATGAAGTTTTCTCGCTCATTTATCTTTGGAAATGTCCCGTGGTGATACTGAGCCAATTTCTGGGCGAAGGAGGATAGTGTAAACGGCTGATGTTTATCTTTTGAGACAATATAATCTTGATTTTTGAAATTTGTCTTTAACAGTATCATAATTATCGTATATCAAAGTTTTAGAATAAAGCATTAACATTTCCCAACATTCTAATATTAGATATACCGCAGAAGCTACCTCTACTACGAACAAAAAGGTATGCACTGCATACATATAACGACGTATAAAACTGCAAAGATTTTAAGCAAGCTATTTACAGTAAGAAATTCATTAATTTGACGTATAAAACTCCTCGTATTTAGGATGGCTTCTGCGGTATATCGGTACGGAAAAATTCGAAACTTTTCTTTTCCCCATTGTTACCTGTAGACATCAGAGTTCCTCACGGGTCTATATTAGGTCCAATTCTTTTTATCATATTTATAAACGATATTGTAGATTTTATTCATTATACACTACATATCTATGTGGATGATACGTATGCAATAATATCAGGAACTAGTTATCAAACAATACAAGATATAGGGCAAAGGTACTATTGAAAGAACTAAATCAATTATTCTCATACAATAAATTACACGTGAATATAAATAAAATATTTATGTAATAGAAACCATTCTTGGTTTTTAGTTTATCCATAGTAGTAACACCCCAAGTAGCATATTTAATCGCCATGATGTATTTGTCACCTTAAAGGTTTCCACAAAGTAAGAATTACTAGTTTATTTCTGAATATTTCTGCATTCGGTATTTCTAAAGGAAACGTCGCTACCGAAACTCCGTTTTGTTTATTTTATATATAAACTTTTTTCTCTCTATACATTTATGTGATTTATGGCTTTGATAAGTGAATATATCCCCTAAAAGCTGCATTTACACCCAAGAAATTTTAAAATTGCGAGAAATGTACCTACACTTTCAGCTGTGTTTATACTTCAACTTTAATATACTGAATTTTTGTCACTAATGTGAAGAAATGGAATAATAATGGAGGTTTTGTATTTAATATAAAAACAACCCCATTGACCAACTATATTTATTTCATATTTTATAAATATTTAAAAAATATTAAATCTTTATTGAATATTAGTTATATTAATATAATATGCATAAAATATATTAGGAAAACATTTAAAAAATATATATGTTATGTGGCATTAATAATATTTTTTTGCAAATGTTTTCTCAATATATTTTTCATAACTCTGCAAGAATATTTTGCTTTGTATTTCTGCAAATATTTATTTCATATAAAAAAAAAGATTGAATTTTTGCTTTTGTACATTTGGTGCGTAGGACGAATAATATAAAATAGGTAAAAATATGCATACATGTTAAGTAGGTATGTACCTATTTAAAATGATAGTTTAAAGATTAAATTAGATAATATATATCTAATGTGATTTAATTAATATCTAAGTTGAGCGCTGTAACTTTTCTATTAATATATCTGCGTTTTGTATTATATTATTGTAATATTTGTAAGTTGCGAACGTCAACACAACAATTCATTACGGTGCCGGTGTTATATGATTTAGTATTGTTTATGCGTCTATGGATTAGGTACATAGAATGCATACGCGCACGTGCGTATCATCAACGTTTCATTCGTTTGTCCATTACATGTTATAGTTTTATAATAGTATACGATTAGGGCAGATTAGGGTTAACTGTGTTAATTAATTGTTGCGGGGTGAGTTTTAGTTTTTGTGGTGACTACGAGGTAAGCAAAACTTTGAACATGTCATGGCATTTATAAGATAATTGGAATGCTCAATATCGCTATGTACAGAAATCGTTTAATAATATGATTGTAGGAATTTTATGTATCATATATGTACTGCATCTACCAGATAAATTGCTAGTTGATTTGCTTAAGAGATTCATCTCGGTAGATAAGCGTCATATAATAGAGGTTAGAATACGTTGTGTTGTATTATTGTTTGTACGTAGAATGTTTTCAAATATTATGAAATAAAGTAAAAATAAGTATCGTAAGTATTAGAATGTAGCTACCACTCCAATTATTGTAAATGCTCCAAATGTATTAGTAGGTGTTGATAATGTTGTACGATGTTTTATTCATGGTATGATCTAATACAATTGGCATTGTTTTAGAGGCCACAAGGAAACCCCACGAGAGCGCCACTACCGAAGATATGAAAAAAGCCATAGGGTTGTACCTGGCACCAGCCAAGGCTAGACTTAAAAATGAGTATTTTTCATTTTTATTGGCTTATTCAAATAAAATGATAGTAAATACGTTTGTTTTTTATTTAGAACACTTCAATTAAAAAATAGTGATTAATTTGATAAACCTTCAGTATGCCTTAAAAGATTCCAGAATTATTGATTATTAACTTGTATGATGAGTGTGAAAAAACAAGTTCTTGCCTTTTAGACAACTCTATGTATGTTTCAACTTTTCATTATCGACGTTATACATTCTAAATAACCAAGAACAATTTTAGTTCATTTTGACAAATTAAATAGATTGCATAAAAAAATCTCAATTTTCATTTAAATAATATTTTACAAATATTTTAGAAAAAATATTGCGCTTACATTAATTTTAAAATATGGAATAAATATTTTAATTGAATATTTTATCTATATTTAGAAAAAAATATGAAAAATATATTCAAAAACCTCTCACGAAAAATATTTATAAAATATATTTTTAAAAGTATCTATGTAATATTTCTGGTTGTTAGGGAAAATTGAAGGGTGTATCGAGATTACAAAACACCCTGTGCATATGCTTATTTTTTTTTTGTTTCGTATCTGTTGTTATATAGTTACGAGTTATAGAAGCATTCCCTCGCAGTGAAGTGCCTTGTATATCCTCTAAACACACTTAGAAAATGGTAACTATATACTTTCGACAAACGAAACAATTTTAATTTGTTTGGATATAAAAGTAAATATTAACGTATTTCTTCAGCGTGTCGTAGAATAACATACTATGTATATTTGCAAAAGTATTTGGGTACAATTCCCATTCTTTCACATTGATTTCTGGTCTGCCATTCATTCATTGACGTTCTGGAGAAATCCTGAAAGCAATTATTGTAAACACCAAAAACCGGGACGCGTTTATTCGACTCCTTTAGGCGTAAACTTGCATACACACACACACACAGGGTATTGGTAAACCTCTGCACACGTGTTGACAAAACCTCCGCCTTATAAAAGAGGGTAATTTATAACTATTATAAGTGAGAAACTAGACGATCGTTTTATTGAAGCGAAAGGCAATTGTGTGCCGAGACGACAATGTCTACAGGCGTCCTAGAGGGCGTTGGTGGGGACAAACCGCATTGTAATTGAATTTTCCTACTTCGTATAAGACTCTCAATTCGTTTCAAGAAGGCTCAGCCTCTAGTTAAACCCCGCTTCTTGAATTTGAAGATGTTATTTTACAGCCCAAACAACACAAAATAGTTAGATATATGTTTGATGCTGATTAGTAGAGACCGAATTATATGCAAAGAAAAACTGGAATATATGCGCATATATATGCATCGATTTTTGAGAAAATATGCATAAACCCGGGGCATATATGCCAAAATTTTTACATAAAATAAATAAGAGCAGAAATTTAAACATTAACTTTATTGCACAAAATTTTTTCACAACATATTTCTAAAACAATTTCTAATTAAATGTTTTTCAAAATTGTGTAAAAGAAAGTTTTGTCTTCTATCAGAATACATATGTTTCGAAATAGAAAAGCTTCTTTTAACATCCACAGATGTAATTGGTGCATTTTTTAACTTTGCAATACATTCTAAACAAAATTAAAGTCGAAATCGTTTACTGTTTCACCTTCCCAAATTTTCTTACTTTCTTCATTTTCAAATACCCGCATTTTTCTTTTATCACTTTTTTTTTAAATTTATCGTATATAGAATTACCTATTGTACCCTTAACCTTCTTACATAGCATATCAAATTCGTCTACTATTTCGACTGATTCGAGAGCGACATCCCTTGCGTTTCTAATTACGAATAGAACTGAAACAAAGCTATAATTTGACTTAATATACAAAGGGTTTTGTAGCAATTCTGTTGATGTTACTATCTTTTTACAGTCTTCTAGAGCAATGCAGTCAGCAGTGATTTCAAGAATTACATTTTTTATTCCTTCAAAATTATCGGCGAGAAAAAATTGCAGCCTCTAACCATGTACCTCTCTCGTAATAATCGGTTCAGGAGGCAACTTAACACCGGAAAGTCGCTCCTTATTAAAATTGGCTTTTAAAAATACTTTTTGACATTGCTAATTTAAATCATTAATCAAAGGGAATTGATTTCTAATGTCTTCGGCTACACGATTGAACCCATGAGCTAAACAAGTGGTATGAATAATGTTACTATAAAAAAATTTTAAATTTTGCACAGCTTTTATCATGTATGGTGCAGCGTCGGACAACATTAGTAAAAATTTTTCACAAGGTATACTTCCAGGTAAAAAGAAATTTGATAAACCTTCTTGAACGAATTGGCAATTGTCACATTATTTGTTTTTTAAGTTCTTTACAATAAATTAAATATGATTTACCTACAATATCTTCATGAAGAATTCTTATTAACAAATAGGTAATATAACGGCCACACTTATCCGTACATTCATCTACCATGATATAAAAAAAATATTCCCTACCAATTGTTGAATTTCTGCTATTGTTTGCTGGTAATAAGATGTGACATAATTTTTTCGTAAGGTACTTTCGGCAGGTATATTATGTTTGCAATATTTTTGCAGAAATGATTTCAAATTAACATTGTTTAATCTTGCTAATGGTATGTTAGACGAAATTAATGCGTTACACATATCCGTATTATATTCTTCTTGTTCTGAGTTTCGTGAAGTTGATGCTACACATTGACGTATAGATTGCAGCACACATGCGGATCGCTTTAGTTTTTCACATTTTCCAATATGTGATGGACTTTTAGCGTGTTAATCAATCAGGTATTTTCTCTCAGAAGACACCTACAACAACAATTGTCATTTTATATCAAAAGTTAAAAACTTTAAAAACAATTGTAAAGCTTTTAGTAAAATTAAACTTACCAGTTTACTGCAGGCTCGACAAAATATTTTGTCGCCATCCTTTACCAGTTCAGGATATGGCTTAATCCATAAAGAAATTTTGTTGACTATACTCATTGTATGTACTACGCACAGTATTTAAAAACGTAACACAATTACATGCTGTTTCGCTCAAAGATATTCAATGAATGAATAGTTTATTTGGGAATTAATAATATTAATAAAACGCATTTACCACATCCCTCTGCTAGGCGAAATTAAACACGTGCAGTTCTTGACAAAAAGTATTAGAGAAACCAATGTAAAGATTTATCGTTCTGAGAATTGTCGGTTGTCGATCTGCATTAGGAATTATTAGGAATTTTTACTAATAGAAAGGATAAGAAAAAGCTTAAATATGCAATATATGCAACTTTTGTAAAAATATGCATAGAAATGCCTAAATATGCAATATATGCAATCACTAATTAATGCTAATTAACTTCAATTAGTGTAATACGTCTACATGTAGATTATAATTAAAGATATGCAAAAAATAAAATATATGCACTTTCCATATAATCCGGTCTCTAGTGATTAGTATCAGGATTGGACAAAATTTATTCAAAATAATAATGGAAATACAATAATATTATATAATATATAATTTATCATTCAAATAATAATTCTTTTTGTTTTATATTTATGTTAATTTTAATTTAATATTATTATTATTGTTTAATTGTTAAGAGAAACGCAGTACTTCTATTACTACAACTCGAACCTTAGCTATTTTAACTTCTAGGTATCTGTATAATCGTTTCAAATATTCCATTTAAAGGAAATCTTTTCACCTATTCATACAAAATCCGACGCGTCTTTAAATACAATCTGTATAAAACCAGAATGTGGAAAAGGCTTCCCCTATATAACTACCTCGTGATGTATTACCTATAGGGACAAGAAACACAAAAAATGAGTCTTATGCGTTTGCCGCGATACCTTTGAAGCATAGATCGCAGTTCTTGCGCATCGAATCGGGGACTGAAATAATTTAAAAAGGGCAAAGCGGAACGCATCCAATACGCAAAGCGAACAGATGTGTACTGTAAAATTTTTAAAAACCCGGGAAGGTCACGTCCAAACGTCCGTGTCCGTTTATATCATTGTGTGCGATTTCTTTGCCATTCTACCGTGGTTAAAGATGGAAAATTTCCAATTCGTACCGTTGAAATTGTAGCACCACCTCTGAATAGTTTAGAAAGATTCAGAGATCGATTTTGAAACGATAATAATGCAACTTGCAGTGTCTACAAGAATGAGATCGCACTAAAATGTGTGCCGTTCTTAAACGCTTTAAGTATCAATTAACGGCGAGTGCTAAAATGGTACGAGTTTCTTCTGTAGTTGGCATGTTTTAATAAAATTATAATTTAGTTTAAAGCAATCGACGTGATAATCGCTAAATTATTCCAGCGCACGTTAGCAATCGTCATCTATAAATTTTATACACGGAGAAATTAGAACTCAAATCGGACAGATCCGAAAGGGGCACTCGAAGAGAAGTCGCTATATAGTCTAAAACCGGCTACATAAAAGACAGATGTCGTTAAGAGCAAGAAAAGCGCAACTAATTTTTAATTGTTCGTCTCTGCGAGGCCACGGGGCTTTCGAACTGCTTTACAAGCTATTACCGTCGGAATAATTTAATTCGAGATTAAAAGATACGTGTTTAAATTGGTTGCTTTCCCGGTTCGAAAGAAGAGTTGGACGTTTTACCGAGTCAAATTGGTAATTTTCCATTTTTGATCACTTCTTCCTTGATAATTATCGAAGAATAGACGCCTGTAGACAAAAAAAAATATTTTACAGTCTAAAGCCAGGCAATCGAAGAATATTGTCCTGATCCTATATATTTTACTTTCCACGAAGTCCAGCGAGGTTTTTCGAATTCGCGCCATTTACTATTATGCGCACCCTTACAGTTTAATTAAGCTAATTAAATGCGATCAGACAGTAAGTAGGAGTAACCATTTATTCATTTCATGCATTTAGCTTTGTTTACGATTTCTGCTTCTGTCATTTCTTTGCATGTTTAATGTATGAGAAGAGAATTTTTCTTTTAATTTTAGTAATTTCTTGCTTTCTGTTATTTTTATATTTCCTCTATTATTAGTTTAGCATATTATTTTTTTTTATGTTATAAACTATGAACTAAAAGTGTTTTAGAATTATAGGTTAGTACACTCTAAAAAATGATGGTAAATTTACCTCACTAGTATGTGAAAAAACATATGAAATATAAGGTAAAATTACACCAAAAAGAGGGTAAACATCAGATTACCACAAATACAAAGGTGTAATTTGGCCTGGTAAACCGACTTTGATGGAAAAATACTTCAATAAATGAAGTAATTTTCCCCCATTTGGGGAAATTTGCTTAGGAGCAAGGAAAAATAACATATTTCGTGGAATATTACCCCCTATGTTGGTAAAAATACAATATGGACAATACAAGGGACATGAAATTCTGATTATATATATTATATATATGCATCTGTTATTTGATTGGAACACAAAATGTTTTTTTTAACATTGCATTACATTGTGTTGCTTGATCAAAAATTAAACCCGTTACGAGAATGCATTACATAGCCGTCGACTATACAACGCGCAAGCGTTTGAGGTACGCAGTTTGAATACAAGTGCGGCATCTACACTGATGGCTTCAACGCATAAATGTAAATGGTGTGTTTTTCATTTTGTCTTGCAAATAAAGATTGAGGTAAGTTCATTTTACATTAATTGTGTATTTAAGATGATTACCATATACTTAGCTATGACAGCACACATAAATAATAGACATACACCTGCGTATGGATATCTATAATATGATATACTGGGAACTTAACCGCAATAGCATTTGGTGGTATTGTTGCTACAAGATATGATACATTTATTTAAAGTTTTCAACGTGCAAGTGACACGCAGGAAACTACCGTATCAAACTTTTCAATTTAAACAACAGAAAGTCTTCGTTTTGAAGGAGTCAATTCTTTTTTTTTTTCTCTTTCATTAAACATCTGGAAATATAAAACGACTAGTGTCTTGCCGTTATTGGAGGCTATGTTTTCGTTGTTAAGTGATGATACAAGTAAAGTAAGGAAGAGACTATTTTGGTTTTACTCTAGGATTTAATGACAAAAGTAAAGTAGGTATTAAGCACTTATATTTGCAAATGTGCAAGACCGCAGGACGGCCAAATTTGAGTTCAATAGTTAATCACAACATTATCTATGTATATACTAATACTGCGGGAATCGCAAGATATCAAAAACCGGTTAACCGATTTTTAGTAAAAATCGGTTTTTGAAATTCAATTTTTAAAATCGATTTTCAAAACCAGTTTCAAACTAAAAACAATACGTATTACTTTTTTAAAAGTGCTATGTATTTTAAATTCGAGAAACCTATTTAAGGCGCAATAATCTGCTTTTAAAAACCGGTTTTGATTTTGAAAACCGGTTTTACCGGTTACAATTTTTAAAGACGATTAATCACTGCATCCAAACCTCGGTTTCACATAAAGAGGCTTCGATTCGCAGTACTATTATCTACGTACAATATATTTTTAAATGCTAAATTTATTAAACATTTTCAGAATAAATCTAAACTTGAAGAAATTGAGGTGAATACACCGTTGATAATATGCTTGGAAGAAGGTATTAATAAAAATATATTTATTTCATATTTTTGTTACATTTATTTTTTCTTTTCTAGGAAATGTGAAGTCGCATTCTTTAATGGTAGAAAGACAGTTATTAGACCCAACAGATTCATTTCTTTCTGCATTACAACAAATGATGGCGGCATATTTTGTTTTCATTTGCAGTACGCAAAAGAGGCTTCTAACACATTAGAAGTTCTGCAGATGTATTTTTTTAAAAATAAACCCTGAACAGGACAACAAAAATAAAAAAGCTCCAAATCTAAACTCAAATTGATAAGATTTTTTAATGTATTTTGTTAGTCAAAATTTATTTTATGGTTACATTCAACTAGATCTTTGGATTATGAATACAACCAATTCTTAGTAACTATTGGCTTTTCTTATCGACCTTTCTCCCAAATTTTACTCTTTAAAACATTGCTTATTGAATTTAAAATTTATTGAATTATTGTAAACTCTCTGTAATCCAACTAATTAATATATCTTTCAGAATTATAAAAATTAAATCTAATATTATAAATGGTATATTTTGAATATTTAACTGGAGAATCTGCATTAAGTTCTAAATGACATAAACATGTTATTAGATAACTGAAACTTAATATTTCTACACTGTTGAAAATTTTAACATTTTTTTGACTAATTTAATAGTCAGGAGAGGTCCACACTGTTTTCGTGTTATTTTGTCGAGAACTATAGAAGTTTAAATTTGACGAACAAAGATAGTCAAGTATTGTCTATTGCTAAGGGGTTATTTTGTCCAACTAACACGTGGAATTATGATATACTTCTAGTCACATTTTATTTGATCTAGACTAGACAAATTTACTAGCTGTTTAACTAAATGAATGCGATCTATTGGATGATTTAACACCGTTTTCTAAACACAAAGTCTTTTTAATATGCAACTCCTATTTCTTAGTGCTATAATATTCTCTCTTTAAGACGTTTTCTCAATTATAAATATACAGAACCACTCATTCAAAAAGTTTTGGTTCAACTAAACGTACTAATTTAATATGATTTTTGAGAACCATTATAAAATTAAGTGAATGTTTATGCTATTTGATTCAAATCTGAACTAATTACGTAAATAGTTGTTCCCAATACATCTTAAAGATGTTGAAATTTTTTATGCCCACTGAATTAACGTTTAATAACACAAGGTTACACTTTGCAGGTCAGTCACATTTGGTGTTGTTGTATATGTTAATACGCAGAAACAAACTCGAAAACAGATACACGTGCAATGCAGGTGGTGCGTATAATGCAATACTGTATTAGATTAGGTGGGTTTCTATATTTCTATCCGAGGGAAAAATTCTGATTGTTGATGCTTCTGAATGTCTAGAGAAATAGTAAATCCTCATATCTGAACAAAGAATTCACACCAAATTCTAGCAATTTCTGTTCTACTAAACACATGTAGTCAATTCGTCTGGCAAAGTTTGTAAAAATCAACACTAAAATATTTGACTAGCGCAAAATTAACGCCACACGTAATATTTTCAACAGTGTAGATGATAAAACAAACCTAATAATCAATTATTCTAATTTCATTTGTTGTTACTCTTAATTATACATTAAAACAAAAATGTGGTAAAATTACCCCAAAAATAGATGCAACTGGGCTACCCGCCTATTTTGGGTAAATTACACCTATAGGGGATTTTTCACATAACTGGTGGAACATTCCTTGAAGGTGGTAATACCTGAAATCATCCATTCCATTAGGAATATTACTTTAGGAGGTGTAAATTTACCAGGGAAAATTACCACACTTTCAAGGAATATTTCCACAAGCATATGAAAAAATCCCTATAGGTGTAAATTTACCCCAAAAATAGGCGGTAGCCCAATTGCCATCTATTTTTGGGGTAATTTTACCACATTTTTTTTTAGGGTGTAGAAAATAACTATTATTACTTGGAATAAAATTGTCCCCAGCTGGGTTTGACAAAAACAATATTTCTATGTAGTTTCTTTTGATATTGAATAGCTGCTACAAACTGCTAACGGTTGTTAGCTGCTATAAAATAGCAGTTTGCTTCCAAGCAACCCATCACTAACATTTACCACCATTTTTTTGGAATGTACTGTAGTAAGCTAATAATATAATAATGTTGTTAAGAACATCTCCTGACTCCCGATAGATGGGAGTTCAGATGAAATCTAAATTAGGTGTGACTTCCTTATCCTGAATTCATTCGTGTTACGGTACAACTTATCTTATCCGATTGATGTTAATTGAGATTGCAGATTATCTTTCGAGATGGCGATAAGGAACAATTTAGCATCTTCACGGAGGTCGGCAAGATGGATTCGCCACAGAAAAGCTGCTATTGTCGTAAAGATAATCTTCGATCTGCGCAGCACGATCTTATCTGTTCGAGATCTCAATTATCATCGCACGACATCTGTTCAACGTATGCCTTCTTGTCGCGGCCCGTTTTCTTCAATATCAATCTTATCTGTATTCATCTGATCTAGATCGGCACGGCAGATACGATTTCGGGGCCGGCGAAATAAGGACAGGCACGTTATACACGAATATGTATAGATTGTCAGGGCCATTCAGCCCTTAGAGACGCACACAAGGAGACAGCTAACCAAACATTCGTGGTCAATAGGTAAGGAAGGCGGGGTCCCTTGAATAGGTTTCCAATAGATTCCTCCTGAACCATTGTGCCGAATGTGCTGCGATAGCAATCTATCCGTATAACCTCTGAATTTTTATTTTTCCACACAAAAACCCCGCTATACGGTGAAAACCGTTTGAGCGTGAAGGTATTACTGCTTTATAATAATAACATAATGCGCGTATACCGTGCCTATATACTGGCAGAATTTTATGGGTTAACGGTTGAGCTGCCCACATGCGATATTTTCAATTGTTAAAAGAAAGATTTGTTCTTTCTTTAGAATATCGTTGGCCTCTAAAAATTATATTTATCATTAATTCTCGCTGCCAAAAATAAACCAGAACAACACAACTACACTGAAAAAGGAGATTGCATTAGATGGAGAGTTTATAACTTTTGGTTTTTATCATGTTAAACGAAAAGAATACCTTTTCTCGGAAAAGTGTATATTTTAATTGAAAGTTTTGCCGGAAGACTATTGTCTTTTTAAGTATATGCTTTTCGACGAAAAGTAACCGTAATTAAATTGGAATGCATCTTAGTTTTGATTAATATTTTATAATGTCTTTATAATTTCTATTTAAGTAAGACAATACACATTACATATTATATTGTTATTATTATATAGGTACATATTTAACAACATATTTTAGTTTCTTTTAAGTATTATTGAATTATAAACAGTATTTTAAATAAAAAAAGCCGGACGTTTTGGTTTATTTGCGTGGACACGCATGTATACATTGATTTGAAACTTTTCCCTTTTAACGGAAAATGGAAGCACCTGTATTCAAGCTGAGTGCTTTTTTTACGCGGAAATATTTTAGTTTTATTCATGTTCCCACGTGCATAAGTCTCAGATACACAAACAATAATGAACAAAAGTGAATATTTTTCGCGCGAGTTAAAGAAATTTCAGAGATAATTGGAATCTTTTCAGTTAATGCTAATTTACTTATAAGCCAAGGAACTTTACAGTAGTATACAGGGTATTCCACGTAACTGGTTCATTAAAAGTTTATGATGTTCTATTATTTACTTATATTTGAGATTTTGGCACCAGTATCTGTTCGATTGGAACTATAAATGCAAAATACCTTAACCAAAATATCACTTCCGGTTGACCGGAAATGGATGTCAACTTTCTAATTTTAAATAGAATGATATAATTTTTTATTCATTTTTGGATTCTACAACTATAAATACCTCAGTTTTCATTAGCTATTCCTATAGCTACATGTTGGCGTTTTTGAGTTATTTAAGTTTTTCATTTTTTTTAGTTATAATCATTGCATCATTGAGAAATTAATATCTCGGTTAATACTGCAAGCAGAGACTCCAAATTTGCTATGGTATGTATGCAGATATAACTCTGAGAAACGGTAAGCACACTTTACATTCTAACATACAGGGTGTTCAAAACTGAGGAACAAAGTGACATATTTTCAAATGCAGAAAACTCATTTTTTTAAATAGAACACCCTGTATTTTAATTCGGAATTAAAAAGTAAATATCATCCCCTATCACTTTATGTCAGCATTCCCTATACCTATCTGTAATAGATTTTGAGATATGAGCGACTTTTTGTTAAACAGTCTAAGTAGCCCTATCTTTAAATGTTTGTAGCTGGCTCTGAAATGGATTCACGTCAAATTCATGTATCATTTTTGAATAACCATACAAGAATGTCTGTTCGAATAGTCATTTCTATTAATATTGCGTTGTACGAAAGTGTAATTACTATGATATACATAACACTTTTGGTTAGTCAATGAATTTGACATTAATCCCATTCAGAGCCAGCTACAAACACGCAAAGATAGGGCTACTTAGTCTGTTTAACAAAAAGTCGTTCATATCTCAAAATCTATTAAAGATAGGTATAGGCAATGCTCACATAAAGTGATAGAGGATGATATTCACTTCTTAATTCCGAATTAAAATACAGGGTGTTCTATTTAAAAAAATAGAATACTTAGTGTGTTTAACAAAAAGTCGCTCATATCTCAAAATCTATTAAAGATAGGTATAGGCAATGCTCACATAAAGTGATAGAGGATGATATTCACTTCCTAATTCGGAATTAAAATACAGGGTGTTCTATTTAAAAAAAAATGAGTTTTCTGCAGTTGAAAATATGTTACTTTGTTCCTCAGTTTTGAACACCCTGTATGTTAGAATATAAAGTGTGCTTACCATTTCTTAGAGTTCTACATTCATAACACAGCAAATTTGGAGTCTCTACTTGCAGTATTAACCGAGATATTAATTTCTCAAGGATGCAATGTTTATGACTAAAAAAAAAGAAAAACTTAAATAACTCAAAAACGGCAACATGTAGCTATAGGAATAGCTAATGAAAACTGACATATTTATAGCCGTAGAATCCAAAAATGTAAAGAAAATTATATCATTCTATTTAAAATAAGAAAGTTGACATCCATTTCCGGTCAACCGGAAGTGATATTTTGGCTAAGGTATTTTACATTTATAGTTCCAATCCAACAAATAATGGTGCCAAAATCTCAAATATAAGTAAATAATAGAACATCATAACCTTTTAATGAACCAGTTTCAGTTACGTGGAATACCCTGTATAGTGTTTGAAAGTTTTAAAACTGTTATACACGGGAAAAACGATCTTGTTGTTTTCAACCATTTTTCATGCATTTGGTTACAGTTACTAAATTATTACTTGATTTAGGAATATTAAAAATATGTATTCAATCAAACAAATAATTTGGTTAGTAGATTTATTTGAAGTTAGCGCAGTATTTATCAATTTAAATAAATATTTACATGGAAGTAAAAATAAATATCGCATTTTATTTTCGTATAGCAGTTTTCTCCCCATATGGTACAGCAGATGAGCAGATATTCTTATATGTAGTAGAGAAATTGTCGCATAGATGGCGCATCTCCTATTTCATTCCAGTAACAGATAATATTTTGCACAAAATAGGCTGGAAACTACGATCGTAACATAGTAATCTGGTATATTTACTAGAACAACATCTGATAGGAGTCATCGCCATTGAAAGGACGATTTCTTTAACGGCACACTAGAGTGCTACGGTGGTCACTGCGACCAACTCCCCAATACTACTAGGATTTTCAACATTCTAACGGCAAATCCCTCCTTAGTGCATGGGTTTTTAGAGATAATTCATTTTCATTTCGATTAAAAATGATCACAGCATTTTGTCGTGTTTTTACGCTTAAGTCTAAAATGAATAAATGTTATAAGAAAAGGAAAAAACCTCTTGAATCAAAATGCTTACGGTTTTCTGTCAATCTGCATAGTTTTCAAGTTCAAAATAAAGAGGACTTGAATCAACTATCAATATCTTTCATTTAAAAGAATAAACTGTTTCAACGAAAAATATATTATTTCCGAAGAAATGCATGAATTTAAAATTATATTCCTTTTCAAGGAAACACCAAATCATGTTGGCCATATAGAAAACGGAAAAACTTTTGCTTTAATGCAATTCCTTTTAAATGAAAAGGATATTTCTCTCAGTGCATTTGAGATTTACATTACCCTCTGATCCTTTTATTTTTATTACCACTAATAGCATCGGAAATGCCAACGGATTCCCGTGCACATATGTGGCCTCGACTCACCGATATATCATTTAATTTTTTTAATTTCTTCTCAATTCACAAACTCAGTAGTGAACAAATATTTACCCGAGATAACAAACGGAATTTGCCAATTACATATTTGTTTAGATTTCACGTGCGTCTGCGACAAAAAAAAATCTGCAATAGATAAATAAATATAGCAAAACTTATTACGACTATTTATCGAATTTATTACGAAATTTCCCAAATTTATTTGATAAACCCTCGAGAATCTATCGCGAATTTTTATTTCCTTACCACGTACCAAGTAAAAAACCCCGCAAAAAAGCACACGTGTGCAAACCTCTCATTGCGAATTTACTTTAAATAAACATCTAACGCCATCTAAGTAATATTAACTAAATTAACGTAGCTAAATCAAACGATAAACTTCTTTACTCGATACGATAAATATTTATTCTCCGCAAACAGGATGCAAGAGAAAACTATCCCGTATATGACATTGTATACGTCAACACGTGGACGGAATCCTAACTGGCGACTTAAAACGTGTCAAAAACCGACTTTCGTGAATCGTGAAAGAAAGAGGACGAAGGAAAAAAGGAACACTAATGAGGTCCGGTATTGCGTGCGTAAACTCCATATCGAATCACCACCTTCGGCTTGAATGGCCTGAAGTCCGATACGCAGTCGGGACTGAAAAGGAAATCGTTCAGATTATAGGGGAACGGGTTTTTTGTGCGTTGGCACGTACGAAGGAGAATTCTTTTGGTCTAATCCTATATGGCTAAGGATCTACAAGAGGGCTTGGCGTGGAGAAAACCGTTAAAGAGGATGTTGAATTTATTTAACAAAATTCACGATTTATCCGAAAATACTTTATCAACCATTGATGGTTTGAAAAAATAATTATACAGGATGTTTCACCAACATCAGGGAAATCCATGTCTATCTCTTCTACTTTTTGAGTTATTATAGTTTTAATTATTTTTTTTAGTATCTTAGTAGGCGATGACTCTATATAATGACAATTGCAGTCTTTTTTTTGACGTTTAATCGTGTTCAGTGAAAGTAATTAAATTATTCGTAGAAAATAATGTTTTTGAAAGAAGAATTAGTTAGTGTGCTGTGTGTACTGGGAGAATGTGACAAACTATTTTCTGGTTTTACGTATTACTGTGTACTGACTGAATTTTAAAATGCAAAATGAATTTTAAAAATGACTAAGAAAAATAACCACGACAAGTAAATTGTGGGTGAAAGAAATCTGACTTTCTTAATTACCCCAAAAATTGAAAAGGTTTAATTTAAAATAAAAGAACAGAGCGTCGATTTTAAGTTTCAATCTTTGAACGCCCATATCTCGAGAACGGTAAGTGCTAGGAGGACGCGCGCGGCGGCATTCGATTCCCCGCGAAGAGACGCGTATTTTGATGTGTAATACGTTGGGGTTATCTCAAGGTTTAGGTGATTTTTTACCGATATTTGCTAAAATTTTCGATCAAAATTTACGTTTTCTGCGGATATTTCCGAAACGGTTACCAATAGCGCGTCGGTGCTGCCAGAAATGGAATCCTCGTCGAAAAACGCGTCCGACAGTGTACAACACATTGGGGTTTCGATGTTATCTAGCGGCTCTGGACGCTATCTCGTGTCCCAGAATAAGGAAAACGGCCAAGAAACGCGTGTTTTTTTCGTTTTTTTAACATAACTCCGGAACGACAGTAGCTAGAGGGTTCTGCTTGGTCTCAAAATATTCGCATCGACCACGCGAACATTGCGCACCGCACTAGAACAAAATCGGAGCGATAGTTTGCCCGCAAAGTAACGATTTAGGGGTGAAAAATAAGGAAATTTAACGATTTTCAGCACATTTTTGCGAATATCTCGGAAACGGTAAAAGATATCGAGTTCCGGTTTTGAGCATTCGAATCCCCGTCGCAATGCGCATCTGATAGGCTATACTAGAACGCTCTAGCGTCGATTTAAACCTCAAAAACTTTAACCTCAAATATCTCGGAAACGGTTAGAGATATCGGATCGTGCTTTTTATCATTCGATTCGCCGTCACGATGCGCGTCTAATGGACTACACGCAAAGGCTCTAGGGACCATTTTTAAATCCGAAATTTTGACGTCAAATATCTCGGAAACGGTTAGAGATATCGGATCGCGCTTTATATCGTTCGATTCCTCGTCGGAAGACGCGTCTAAAGGTCATTTTAACTCAACAACGTTAATTAACAATCAATTTAATTATATAAAAAAAAAGAGTTAATTACAAATTTGCAGAAAAAAAAACCGTGAACAGAGGGTTCTGGCCTAAATTTAAAAACTGCACGTGATTCTAAATTACAAAAGGACAATGCTAAATCCTATATCAAAGCAAAAGATTAGTTTGTTCAGGAAGATAATCGTAATTTTCCTCTTTATAAAAGAGGAGCTTTTTATAAGTCAATATCGGCGTAAAGTGCTCTCCCCCTCCACATAAAACAGATAAAAGAACTAAAAAAATTAAAAACAAAACTCTGGAAATTTTTAAATCAACATTTGTTTTATAATTTTCAAGACTTCTTGCGTAATAAACCTAGTTAATGATTTAGTTAAGTATATATATGAATATTATATTGTAACCTTTGACGATATTTGAACTCTCAAATAAATTAGGATTATTATTATTATTATTATTATTATTATTATTATTATTATTATTATTAATTATACCAATTCAATCCACGTGGTTTCAACAAAATAAAATAATTTTGTGGACAAACAAGAAATTACACAAAAATTAAAACTAAAAGCAAGAACAATGCTTCTATTCACCCAACCCGAGGTGATTAATAATTTAAAACAAAACAGCAAAATGGAAAAACGGAAAAATTAATTCTATAAAATATAATGAGAAAATTACAACTAAAATATATATCTTCCTGCACAAAAATAATAAATGATCTTATATCTAGAGTGTGCACACATCAATATAATAACAATTATTATAACGCGAATTCCTTGATGGATTAAATAAAGGACAATTAATACGAATTAAATTACGATATCAATTGAATTAACAAAATGGCAGCAAAGATTCAAAAATACAAGTACTCACGTTAAAGTCTACCAAGGAACTGCTTCACAAACTTTTACAATCGTATTCTTACAAAAATCCTACTTTTGACTACGTACAGCGCAGCCGCACAAATCACCGACAAAATCTAAAAGAAAAGGCGCAAAATAGAAGTAGCCAAATGCTAGACATCTAAAAGAATGAAATTAATTTAAAAAAAACTTAACACTTAAATAAATTATATAATTATCTTTAACTAAAATTTATACAAAAATAAACATTATTATGAAAATTTCTCGGTACAATGATTCAGCAAAACGGATGCAGTAAACATGACCACAAATTAGGCAACTTAAAATACACTCGCGGTAAATGGGTTGCCACAGCAGTATGTACAATCAAAAACATCCAAACTCTGAAGGGACACCTAATGTACTCTCTTTTAAAAGACTGAACAACTGCAATCACTGAAGAAAATTAATTTTCAGTAGTAGGCAGTGTTGTTGAATCCTCAAATATTTCTATGCGACAGTCGTATTTGGCACAACAGGAATTTCATCGCAATTTAAACAAAAATAATTTTATTCTTACTATTATCAGTTGGTTCAAGTACTACATCAATGTGATTTCAATTGCAAGTTGATGTTTTGTTAATAGAAGCTATAGAAAAACAATTAGGAGAAGTAAATTTCTTCAATATATGATTTGCTGATGAAGCTGCCTTCCAGAAGAATTATCACGTTAACAGCCATAATTTTCATTAGTATGACACAGTTAATCCGCATGCTATCAGGACACTAGATCAACAAATAACAGTAGTCTGTTAACATATGGGGAGGTATCATTGGAAACAAACTTTCAGGGCCATACAATTTTTTTTATGGTAATCTTACAGGAACACGTTATTATCTACACTTCTTGACAATCAATTTAGAGAGTTGTTAGATGTATTAAATGTGGTTTCCATGTAATGAAACGCTACCTCATTCTCTGCATAATGTAGGCAATTTTGCTGAATTTCAATACATCTGACTGCAAATGTGCGTTAGATAAATGGCGGTTATATCAAAAATTCGATATTCTAGTTTTTTTTTTATGTGTGCATAATGTAGGCAATTTTGCTGAATTTCAATACATCTGACTGCAAATGTGCGTTAGATAAAATGGCGGTTATATCAAAAATTCGATATTCTAGTTTTTTTTTATGTATTTGATTTATTTGATATATACTTATATTGATTTGTTTATTTTTCGATGTACTTGTGATTTTATATTAAATATTTATTTTCTAGCTTTCATTTTTAGAATCATCACGTACTAAGATTACAAATATGATCGCAATAATAAAAAATTAATTAAAACTATGATAACTCGAAAAGTAAAAGAGATAGACATAGAGTGTGCTTAATGAAAATCAAAGCACTTGTTATTCTAAGGACAATTTATTGTATCCATACAACATTCAACGCGTTCAGGCACTACTACCTGCTGATTTTCCTCCACGTATTGCATTATGTCAATTAATATTGCAAACATTAGTTCGCATCCCTCTATTCCTGACACAGATTCTTTTTACCGATAAAGCCAGTTTCTCAAGAAATGGAATAAGGAATTTTCATAATAACCATCATGTGTGGACAGATGAAAATCCGCATCAGGTATTTGAAGATCGTTTACAACATCAGTTCTCGTTGAATGTTTGGGTTGGAATTGTGGGTGATCATCTAATTGGACCGGTATTTCTACCAGGAAGACTTACTTAGATATTAATAGAGCAATTATTATTATTATTACTGGCGTGGTGTACCGCAACTTTTTGGAAGCAATGCTGCCTGAGTTTCTGGAGGATGTACCATACGCGACAAGAATTGCAATGTGGTTTATGTACGATGATGCACCACCACAGTTTAGTTTAGTTGCTCGTAATTTTTTAACAGGAACATACGAAGATCGCTGGATTGGTCGAGGTAGGCCACACGTATGGCCTACTCGATCCCCTAGATTATTTCTTCTGGGGATCTCTGAACTCAATAGTTTACGCTACTCCAGTGGAGAATTTGGACGATTTGCGAAATCGGATAATTGCTGGGTGTAACTCAATTAGAAATGACCCTAGTATGTTTGAAAGAGTTCGACAGTCAATGACGAGAAGATTGAATGCTTGTATCCAGACTGGAGGAAGCCATTTCGAACATTTATTGTAGATTGAGCAACTTTACATGCACTTTTTGATAATACAATGTTGTTACTGTCGCAAATCTTATTCGCCCTGTATCTTCGAAACAAAGAGTTTTTTTTTAAATCATCTTAGGATAAAATATTCTTAGAATAGGCCAAGGAATAACCCCTTGATTTTTGCCAATGTTTACCTAACACCCTGTATATGGGCCAAATATTTCGAAAGTTAATATCTGTATCTTGTAAGCGGAAATACATCCTATTGAGAAATACAGTTCAATATTGACAGGAGCCCACACGAAATCAGTTCTAAGATGGTCTGGAAATGTACAGGCCAGATCATGAATGTTTGTAGTTACGTCATATTTGCTTATGACGTATGCAGCGTCTGAAACAAATTCAGGCACACCAACATTGTTTACAATGAACTGTACGAAATGACAATTGTCAAATTTAATGAGGTTATACGCAGTTTTAATAGATTTTCTTTTATAACTGAAAGGATTGGTTCAGTTTTTAGTCAACGTTGCCTTTTAACAACAATCATGAGTAATGCAACTAATAGGATTCTAAATAGTGAACTTTTCTATTGACAATGCTTTCGTGATCAGGCTAAGCTTATTATTAACATGTGTTCTCAATGAAATAATGTATTACCACAATAATGTAGTTCTCATATCAAAAACCTATTTGCAAATTAAAATGTAGAAAATATTCAAGCAACATAAAAGTATTTAGTTTAATATACGTTACCAATGATTAATTAAACGAAAGGTGATGTTTTTATTTTATGTAGCAAACATAATTTCTATACAACGGTATATACAAAACATAATATTGCAGTAAATTAAATTAAAATATGTCAATATTGAAAGAAAAGAATAGTGAAATTAAAAATATATTTAATTTGTGTCTTCGCTCTCATCTTCTGATCCGCAATTAACTGTCAGAACAAAGTCATGTTTGCTTCACATTCGTACCACTCTTTAATTATTTTACCTGTGTGATTTATGCAATTTTTGCCAGGAGTCTGGTGTACAGCTGTCCAAACTTTCTTGCCACATTCCCAATACTTGTTTATCGCCATAACCATCCCGACCAATATGGTTATTATAATATCCTTTCGCATGTGCCATATAAATTCGATAGCATTGAAATCGCAGTGATACAGAGGCAGTCTTGAAACTTTATGCCCATGTGCTCGAAGTAATTCATCAATAACATAAACCTTAACCATAAATTACTTTACGAACATCCATTTTATTTCTCTCTGACACATCACATGTTTTGGGCATCAATCGTGGCTTGTACAGGGCTGTTGAAGCACTCGATGAAGGAACAGCAGATATAGCTTCCTTCTTGCGCTTTGTGTTGTAGATGATACCCATAGAAATGCCCAAAGCATTCGCAACTCTCTACAATTTGTATGTAAGTTTTAATTTAATAATAACCAATTACAATTTACCTCATGGACCGCATTAACGGATATTAGAGGACTTCCACTTCGCTTTTCCTCCTCGAAATACACTAGTAAACGACTGACCAAATCTTGGCAACAAGAACTAAGTCGTTTACCAAGCATCTTGAACTGTAACCTAAAAAAATGTTTTAAGTCTTTGTATGTTTCTTTAACACCTCTAAACTTACCACAAACTAAACGATTTACTTCACTATAGCTCTGAAAAGAACTTTTGGTAAAAGAAATAATAGAAGTAAGTAAAAATTCAAACCTAAAGAAGGGTCAATAAACAGTAAAAAGCAGATGTCAAATGTCAACGGAGCGGTAAAATGGGTTAAAATGGCGTGGTTGCATGCCCTGAAGTGAACATTATAAAAGGTCTTATTTACGCATTACTCGACCGTATTCTATCTCACTTCAACTAGTTTGTTGATACTTAATAAAATATGGACGTATAGCTTAAGTAGCTACGACTTATGTTATATACTTCTATCTCGCTTGTCTATATGAATGCTTCCAATTTTTTGAAACTACGCTTGTCTTTACTTTACCGACCTGTTAATGACGTAACTACAAACATTCAAGACTTCCTCTGTAGGCAAAAGCTAATGGGGTGGCTAATTTTTCGCTTTAAGGCCACTTTTTAATGGCTTATCGGAGTAGAGCCTTTATTTCGGTGTTAAGTGACCTATTCATCCTTGTAGCAATATCTAAAGACTTCCTTCCACACTTTGTCAAGGTAATTCTTTCTAAAGGCACTTAGAGATGATATATATATTTCACACCCATCGGAAAAAGAAATAACGGCATAGGAAGAAGGCAATTGAAACCCCGATATTAGTTGAAGCAAATCCTTCTTCGGCGTATTATTAATGGCAGCAATTAATACCCGTTATTACCTCGGGGTAAATCCCGTCACCGCTGACACAACAGGAGAGGAACTTGTTTAAAGTCACTTTGTAAGCGACTAATAGCTATTTACCCTCCCGGTACCTCCCCGGAGGCGGCCTCAATGCACCCTCCTCACTAGCCGCGCTAATGCACTTCAAGAACGCACTCGAAAGCGGCCCAACCATATGTATTTACTAATATTTACCACATGGCCGGTAAAAGCAAATATTTAGCGTTTAGAGAGGCCGACGCTGCGCTCACGAAGTAGAAGGTCCTTGAAGAACAACACGTCCATAGTTTCCGAAATGGTTTCGAGCATAATTAAGTCTGATATTTTTTTTTTCTTTGGGTATAGAAATATGTTTCTCGTAACTCTAAAAGTGTCTCCTTACAAGCTGAAATACAATCGCCCTTTTAACTTACTACATCGACTTATCTCGCACCTATTCGACGTATTATCTTGGTCTACCACACCCGCACAACTCTTGACTGCCCCCTTTATTATCGGCTCCGAGAGTTTTCGAAACTGAAGAAAAAAATATTAAGTTACACACGCAGCAGATAGATATTTTGACGAGGTTAGAACACGTGTTAAGGGCACGCAACACGTGGGTCGCCCTTAGTTCGCGATAGGAAAGAAAATAAACACAGAAACACGTTGATTGAGAAGGATTCCTTAAAACTATAGAAGGAGAAAAAGAGCAAGCAGTTCGGTGGGCGTATAATAGTGGATGGATGTCACATCCTATCAGAAGAAATTTTCGGAGTATTTATTAATGTGTTCCGTTAGACCTAAGTGGTTAGCCAATTAAAATAACTTTCGGAATTTCGTAAACGTGGAAGAAATAAGAGGAAACTACTACAGGGGATAATTTATCATGATGTGGGACTTGTCAGGTCTGTGATAATTAATTAGAGCGTTTTGCACGCATTTAGAACCAAAATGAGAATCATCCTACAAACTTAGTTGTTTGTTGTGCTTGGATTTCTTGGATCTGTTTTTTTGAAACATGATTTTATTATCATAAAAGATACAATTTAGATTCGTGACCCACAAGGCCACAAATAAACTTAATTTGAGCATATGAAACGGTGTATAAACCAGCGGCGGTGCGTGACAACATTGAGAGGTGGAGCCAATCACGGGTCATCTCACCGCCTCCTTGCAATTTTTAGTATATTATAGGTATAACCTCCAATAAAAACTGTTTACATTAAGAAAACAAAAGAATTAAGTTGATATATTGAACACTTGAAGAACTAGAACTTACGCAGATTTGAAAAATCATGTTTCGAGAAAAACGCGTTCGAAGTTTCTCAGCAAAAATTTTTACAAATAGTTCAACATACACTAGTCAGCTATTCCAGCACCATACATTAATCCTTCTTCTTCTTCATACTTCTGCATTTGCAAAATTTGTTGCTTTCCTTTAGACAGCACAGCAAGTTTTGCAGCGCTGGACATACTCTGCTCTGCTCGTTGTATGCGCTGACGATCAGAATTGATGACGAAATTTTTGACATCAAGTCCTACTGCAATTCCCAACGCATTCATTATTTGTAATACAGAAAAGTAACCTTCATTGAATAAATTTGCGGCAATGTAGGTAGCAAGTTGAATTGTTTATGGGGGGCAGTGTAAATCTTTTGGAGCTAGTTTCTACACACATGAACTAAACGAGTCGTTTCAGTTTTGACAATTTTTTCCAATGCATCTTTGCAAGAAATTACTCTAGAAAAAACTTCATAAATCGGCCTAATAGCATCTTGATTTTTTTTTTTTTGCAAAAGAGGGTCATGTATGAATGAAGCAAGCTCAACCTTGGCTTCTGCAACGCGTCACTTACACAGGCTGTCTACACCTTTTAGACAATAAATGTGTCATGGATCCGCGTCGGTTGAACATTTATAATGAAATGTAGCCCAAATAGCTGCCTTCATTTTTTATGCAGAATCTGGATGTTATCTAATTGCCAGTCCATAGTACACTATTTATTTTATTTAAGTTATCAATAACTTTGTCAGTCAGTTTACCAGCGCCCTTTCTTCAAAGTCCACTCATTCCTTTTTGTACATCTCCAACGCATTCTCTTTTTTTTTCTTGAACAGTAACATCTTCGTACGGCTAAAAATCACAAATTGCTTAAAAAGTTGTCTTGTCTCAGTCGCCTATCCGAAATTGTGCGAAATTTTTTTTTAAGGCATCGCATCGACTTTCATTTTTCCTGTGCTACTCTGATGATCCGTAGTGCGGTTACCTTTGCCATCATATTCTAGCCAGCTTTTCTAAGAAATTTAGTGTAAGTAAGTGCATCTGCAATAAATTGATACATTTTATGGTAAGTAGTTTTCTAAAGCGTGGGAAAGTGTTTTTGAGTAAAAGAAATATTGTTAGATCATTTCTTCAAATGTGCGTTTTATTTCGGATCTAATTGCTCATATTATTGTATTATAAATAGCCACTCTGTCGTTATTTGTGATCCCGACTGCAGTGGCATTTCTAATCATTAAAGACAATATACATACACTAACAAAATAAGTGATATTTCGACCCGAGCAGCCCCGAGTCGAATATAGTATTACATCTAATATGCTCCGTTTGTGTTCGGTACACCCGCTCTTTTAATAAGTCGTAGCGGCTTAAACAATGCGAATATTACAAAACCGCTTTAACCATGTATGTTATATATTTAGAGCTTTCAAAAAATGCAAAAAACCAAAAATCAACTTTTCCAGTCAAATACATGTAAACCTCCCCTTAAGGATTCAATATGGTAAGATCGAGCAACAGGCACAACAAGCATGATGCCCATTGTTGTTTCAAATATATGCAAAAAATATAGATATGTTATAATAGAAAGTAGTTTTTTCCTAGAACTGTAACCTTCGATGTGTTTTCTTATCGCAAAGCCATTACTGTAAACATACTTTCGTTTAGGTATAAATACGCCAAAAAAAGACAAATCTCATTGTCATTGTTGTTTAGATCTTAGTGCTATGCATTAGTCTTTAGCAATAAAACCATCTTTTACCAGTCTTGCTGTGTTTTTAATTGTTTTTAAAAACCTCAAGTGACAAAGGTGAAACTTAATTATATGCACTATTGACTGAAACAAAATATTTGGTTAGATTGTTAACTCAAACAAATTTGTTACTTCGGAGGAATTATTATATATTTGGGCGAAATATGCAATTGGTTGGGGGTCAAAATTTATTTCTAGCCAGTGAAATGGCGAGTAGCCATCTGTGTCTTAGATCACCCCATCACACACTGAGAAAAATGGGCTAAGTAAAGTGTTTATTTGATAAAAAATTATTTACAATAGATAAAGATTTACTTGGAACTATTCTCTTCAATTAATACATGCAACTAAACCCTGTTTCCTGAATGCAAGTTGTTACTGTAAATAGTGCTTTTATTAACGGCTATTACACAGCGTACCTGACAAATTTGTGGTAAGTAACATATTACTTATGACTACTGGTACTGTACCTAAGTACAGCACATGCTTAGTAGAAGTAACAACAATGCTATTAAACTCATATATTTTCTTAAATAGGTAACAACTTGCCACAACTATGATTATTTGAGTTTTGCTGCCACCCAGAGATTGTTTCACTATTCCTAATTGGCTAATACGGCGGAGTAATGAAATAGTCCCCGAGACGGCTACGCGCAGGCGCGTGCTAGCGTCATGTAAGAGTTACGAACGTGGGAAAAGATCGTCGAAAAAGGGTGGCCAAGGAGTACGGCCATTGTAGGCCAGTTGGAACGCGAATATATTAACAATACCGGGTGGGTTAACTCAAGTCCCCATCCGTATGGAGAATCCCAGCGAAAGAAGAAGTACCGAGCCTATAAGCAATCGGATGTCTCAAGATTGCAGTTTTAAACCGCGTGGTGGGATATTTGAATTCCCCATCATTGTGATGATATCTGCGCCCGCTGGTTGAAGTTAAAGTGTGGATGCCTTCGCTAGCTGAGTTACAGTCCAAGTGCCACCTGCAGTTAGGGATACCCCGACGAAGTAGCCGTTTTCGAGGCGATCACCGGACATAATCGCCACGTACGCCGACAGAGGATCAACTCGCCCAGACAATGCCCAGTGCAAAGAACCAACAGAAACCGCAAGTTTATCGCCTAGGTATATTATTCCTTTGTTTGTTATTAGTTGTAACTTCAAACCCATATTTCTGTTTGTCCTTTGTTTAGATTTCAATAATTTCAATAACTAAATAACGTTTCAAGGGGGCCCCATTTACCTTATCTTTTATTATTGCCTTGTTCATTTTTTCATTATTAAGGAATATATTTTATGAGTCATTACGTTGTAAATTGTTTAAAAAAAAACTGTTGTTAAAGTGAAACCAATATCTTTCATTCATATCAGGTAGTTACTGCGTTTGTCCTATACAAAATAAAACTATTACTAATAGTACTGCTTTTTTTTCTTAAGTAATAATTATTATGTACCATCTTTAGCAAAATAAATGCGAATTTAATCTTCAATTATTAATGCAATCGAAGCTGCAGCACACTGAACAGTAATTAAAAATTATTTGCAAACAATTTTGAATTACGCATTGCTCGGTACGCAGTACTTATAGTTGCGGTTGCATAAATAATCGAAGATTTGCGGAACTTTTTTTTGTACTTTATCAGTTATTCACACAGAGTACACAGTAAGCTAATTAATAAATATTCACTAAACTTCCTCGTTTCCTACACTACCTATAGTTGAACAACAAATTTAAAGTAAGTATATTGTATATTTATAGCAAACCATTACCGTTTATATATCAGGTATTTAGTGAACGTGCATTAATGACACTGTTCCCTTATCACAAGTAATCCAAATAGCTTGTATTAGTAATGAAGCTGTGATAGCTGTTATAGAATAGTTCACTCACAGTAATACACCTACCACTTGACATGTGCAAATCTTTTACTTACTGCAACTGCATATATTCTTTGGTTAACTACTTCAGTTTAATTATCATAAGTAACTTCATAAGTTACCGGTATGAAGCAGACCGTAAGTAACTTAGATTGCTTGTTGATAGTATCAGTGTTTAGGATCTCTTTTTTACTAGTGCTAAGTAATCTTTGTGCTTTTTTGTCTCCTATTCAGCTGAACTATCTATTTATTTTATATATAATATATATATATTATATATTTTATTTACTTTTACGATAATTGTATTTTTATTTATGATTATTAATTTTTTTTCTCAATGTAACGTTTGTGATACGACATGACATAAGGGGGAATACCTATCTCATACAAAGAACCATTTTAATTTTAGTCAAGCATGATTAATTAATAACGGACATAATTAACTATAGAAGAATTCAATATAGTTTAACTTTGGATAATAGCGTAGGGGTAATTAGTAGGTAGGAGTTATTACCGTGAAGAAAGCTTCCAATGACATAACAACATTTCGGCAATATAGTAGACTTAATACAATTTAGTTCTGAGGTACTGATATACAAAATGAAAGCTCTAATCTCCTAAAAAGAATAATTGGTGACCATAAATAAGGGAACAATAGGACATAGTTGCAAGGTTTGTATACAATAGCGTCCAGTATAATAGCCCGAGTAACAATCGGTTAACCGCTTCTGGAACTGCTGGATAGGCATTCACGTGTTACGCTGAGCGTTGCGAACACGTGCTAAGTTTTAAAACGTGCCTAAATAAAGAGCGTTTGAACTACGTGCCGAGAGATGTTTATCCCTTGACGAGTAGTACAGAGCAGATAAAATGAGTGCCCTACAGTGCAAATGGGACAAAAGGAGCTAGGACTTCACGTAAAAGTGTATTATTGGTAAGCAATAATGGACGAAATACCATGTGATTCAAAATGATTGTCGTAAAAAAAAACTGTTTTCCGGAAAAATTTATCTATGCTTATTACCAATTTAATGAGCGAAGTTAGCTACATACAAATTTCATACATTAAATGAATTTTCTTGACATTTAGCGACATTGGCGTGCGCGTTGTAGTATCTTTCGATTATTTATCTTATAATTTTTTTCAAATCGTTTATATTTACATCTAATATCACCAACAATAGTATTTCTGAATACTGTAAGGAAATAAGGGAATTTATCTGTGGTAATAGCTCAACAAACAGGTAAAAAATCAATATTAACATTAAGTGAAATAGTTTATTACATTTTATGATTTTATAGGCTTATCATACACTTCAGCGCAATGAGCTGTCAAAAGAAAGTTAATTTTCATCCCTATAAAGTTTCTAAGCGTACAGAAATATTTACCATTAGATCACGATAGGCGATTGGAATATTGTCATTGGTTGAATAACAATTAGGGACGATGACTTGCTAAACAAATCATTTTTCTCGGGATGAAGCCTGGTTTTTAACAAACTATAGTCTGTATACAAAAACCTTCATATATCAATTTATAAAACTATTGTACTGTCTGCAAAAAAATCCACACGAATTTCGAGAAACGCAATTGCATCCCATAAAAGTTGGAGTTTGGTAGCTATGTCCAGGCAACGAATAATAGGACCAATTTTCTTCGAGAAACTGTAACAGCCCAACGTTACCAACAGATGTTGGAATTGTTTATTGCAGAGTTACAAGAAAATGAGCTTGAAGCAGGTATTTTCAGCACGATAATGCTCCAGCATATACTGCTCGACAAACCTGCCAATATCTTCAACAGTTTTTTGTTGACAAGGTCGTTAGAGCACAAAGATGGCCACCAAGATCGCCTGATCTAACCCCATTAGATTACTTCATGTTCGGCTATCTAAAAAATAGGATCTATAGAAACCGCATGCATACCATAGAAGAACTGAGAGATGCAGTTTTGTCACTTAATAATTATACTAATTGTATGTTATAATTTAAAGTAATAAATAAATTTATATTTATATTATTTATACCAGTTAGTACTGAATTATAAAATCATAATTTAGTAAAGTTAAATTAATTACATTTCATTTTTACAAGCAGAAACACCAATCCATAGTCGTTTATATAATGAGAGTTCAAATATAGGTTACGTTTTCCTTATTTATGACAGATCCGTTTACTTTCTTATGTTCCAACACTGACTTAGTTCAAACCTTCATTACAAACACGCGGCATATACCTACACCCTGTTACTATCTATAGGAGCGGATTTGACAATCATTTTGAATCTCTGTGTATGTAAGAATTGAATTGTTGTGAACTCACATTTTAGTTAAACTGATAATTAAAATCTTTTTGATTATTTAGCCATTATAATAGTTTATTAATGATTAACACTTACTAACTTATAAGTGAACAGTTCACTAATGTATAGGCAACACAAATTACACTTTACAGCGTCTTACCAAAAATTTCACTAGACTAAAGTTTCGATAGCAATGCTGCTATCATCATCAATTTGTGGAAAGGTGTGTTAAGTATGTATACACGGTTGCCAGTTTGGCTTTCTCTCTTAAATAGTAGGCATAATTTCGATGTTAAATAATTAAGTATAATGTTCATTTATACAGGGTATTCCACGTAAGTGGTTCATTAAAAGTTTATGATGTTCTATTATATTTACTTATATTTGAGATTTTGACATCATTATATGTTCGATTGGAACTATCATTGTGAAATACTTTAACCAAAATATCACTTCCGATTGACCGGAAATGGATGTCAACTTTGTTATTTTAAATAGAATAATATAATTTTTTATTCATTTTTTGATTCTACTACCATAAATACGTCAATCTACATTAGCTATTCCTATAGCTACATGTTGCCGTTTTCGAGTTATTTAAGTTTTTCTTTTTTTTTAGTCATAATCATTGCATCATTGAGAAATTAATATCTCGATTAATACTGCAAGTGGAGACTCCAAATTTGCTATGTTATGAATGTAGGTATAACTCAATTAAGAAACGGTGCGCACACGTCACATTCTAACATACAGGGTGTTCAAAACTGAGTTACAAATTGACATATTTTCAAATCCTGAAAACTTTTTTTTTAATAGAACACCCTGTATTTTAATTCGAAATTAGGAAGTAAATATCATCCCCTATCATTTCATATCAGCATTCCCTAAACCTATCTTTAATAGATTTTGAGATATGACCCCCTTTTTGTTTAATAGACTAAGTAGCCCTATATCTTTAAATATTTGTAGCTGGCTCTGAATGGTATTAATGTCAAATTCATTGATTAACCATAAGTGTTTATGCATATCATCGTAAATACACTTTCGTACAAGGCAATATTAATAGAAACGGCTATTCGAACAGCAACTTTCTCGTATGGATACTCAAAGAATAACACATAAAATTGGCATTTTTACATTTAATTAAGTTCCAAATAATGTATTTCCCTCTTGTTTAGTCTATTCAGGGACGCACTGTATAACAACTTAATATACTTACTCCATTATATACGGCTTTGAAGTCATTTTTAGAGAAATAAAATGTAAGTAACATAGCAAAAAGATTTATGTTTATAAACCAATTAATAATAAAAAAAAAAATTATTTTTTATCATAATTTTTATTCAAGTTATATATTTAGGAATGGTACATGCTTACAAAAACATTAAAACATAAAGTAAAAGACGCATTTCCTATACATGCTTAAAAATATGAGATACAATTGAAATCATCCTTAAACATCTAATTGTAAGTACATTAAAATGATATAAAAATGAGTATAATATCATCGATAGCGACACAATTAATATAATAATAAAAAATAATACAAATACAAAGGAAAGACAATCGGCAAGCCCAATTTAAAACGAACAAAAAAAATACCGTATAAGTCTTATATAGATGAGAACATTTATACAAAAATTATTAATAATAATATTACAATAATATTGGGTGGTTAAATGTAAAATACTTATTCACAGTAAATTACCTAATAATGCCCAAAATGAAAGAATTTTGATTAACAGTCATAAAAAGTAAATATTCATTATAATAAATGTGAATTTTTATCTCTAATATCACAGAAAATATCAAATAGTTAGCTAATTTTTATGTATATAAAAACTTAACGATTAAAAATTAACTTGTAAAAAAATAATTAAAAATACTTATATATCATTCTAAACTACCATGCTGTGATCACAAGATACAAACATGAGCGCCATTTAAAATATACGAAAAAACGAAATCAGTGCATTTTTTTTATTATACAATTACGTGCGAATTAATAAAATGAAAATAATTAAAAAGAGATAATTATGTACATTAAAAAAAAATTGACACTATTCGGCCTATTATTTGATCAAAATTAAAAGTATTAATTAAAAAAAAAAAATAATAATAAAACTACATTTTCTAAATTTAATTAAAGCTTCCCAAAAATCTTATTTATCTTATCACAGCATTGCATTTAAAGCTTTTATTTATTTTATTTATTTATTTACCACTAATAAAATAAATATATTTTTTTCTCGTGTAGAAAAATTCTTTCCATGAATCTTTTGATACGCACTAAAACTTAAAGCTTGAGCAAATCTGAAGTGGGTGTGCTTTCATTTATATATTTTTTTGATTATATCTCTAAATAAAATAATATTACATTATTAAAACATAACCCTTTATGATGTACTATTATTTTGAATGACGCTGTATATAGTAAAAGGTCGATAATATACAGAGTTATCAAAAAATTTCGGATGAAGGAAAAAAATAATGATTCTTTTTGCGCATTCAAAGTAATAACACTATATTTTGAGGGTTAAGCAGTGATAATAAAAAAAGAATAAATGATACGGCAAGCAGCCGTAATAATAGAAAAAAATTATATTTAGAGAAATGGAAATGTAAAATTTACTTATATTTAATATCACAAATTTTCATCTAATATGCAAATTGTAAGAAAATAAATTTTGATTTGTTAATAGAAAATTTCAAATATAAAATTATATATTTTATAGATACTAATTAATTTTTCTTCAATAATTAAAAAAATATTTTCCTACAATTTACTTTTTCTTAAATATATTTATCTTAAAATCTTTTAAAGAATTCTTTTAATATCACAAGAGAGTTATCACAAATATCAATATTGAGATACTTTATCACAGAAATAGGAAAATTAAAGCCCTGGATTAAAATCACAAAATTCAAACTTAAAACTTAATCCTTAGATATTTAATATTATTAGCAATAACTATAATAACACGATATTCGATATTAGAAGAAAAAAAAAAATCTAACCACTTAAATACAACTAAAATCTACAAATTGGGCTTTTGAAAAATATCAATTACTTACAAGAGAGATTTTAAATCATCATCTTCGAGCAGTTCGTTAGAGATGTTTTCATTTGCGATGTTCTCATCTTCAGGACGATCGAAATGAACAATTGTCGATATTTGCCGATCTTCAATTGTCTTGGCTTTGACAGATATGAAGGTCATAAGTCTGGATGCGTCACGTTAGCGGAGATTCGTTCGAATTTCGACCAATAACGATTCAAATTGATTTTGGCACCTTCCACTATGCTCCTGGGGAGTCCAGGTTTGAACCTCTGATTTTAGAAAAGACAACGGTGATTTTAGAAAAACGAAAATTGCATTGGTGTCCGTCAAAAATGTAAAATCTTATTGGGAATAGCTATTTACCTGTGTCATGATGCTCCTCCAGGAATTGGATGCAGTTTTGACCTTAAACAAGTCGCTTTTCTTGTTACCGATGCACATTTTCGTTATTTCTGTTGTACGTTAACTTTGATATTTTTTTTTATATTAAAATCACTACTGTGTTACGCTGTGGAAATAAGAAACCGTTCTCAGCGCGTCTTCTCACCACGAAGAGCAAGATAAAAGTGCCGGTTTGTGCGTAAGGTATCCGTTTTATACGGCTGACGTTGGCTACCTCGCTACCTGATTGTGACGAGGTAGCGCGCGCTCAGCCCGCGCTATGCGCGAGCTAAACACGCGCTGAGCGTGCGCGCAATGGCACATAAACCGTCTTTCTCTTACTCATGTTATGATAATCTGCGGTGAGAGAATTATATGTTGGTATAAGGGAGATATATGTGTCTCCTTTTAACGCGTAGGACTTGACAGTGAGTCTCGTTGGGTTAATAAGATGGTCTTTTGTTCCTTTCAACGCGAAATCACTAGCGTAGTGATCGTGTTTTGTTTCTGTTACGCTTTTCTTAAATGTATGCGTTATATGATTATATGATTATTTTTTAGGAATGACCCACTTGCAAATCAAATATAATTTTTCTTCTAAATTATGTTTATTTTTTATATTTCCCGCCTCTCTCTGTAACTTTAAATTTATTATTGTCCAAAACTGAATCAAAATAGTATATTAAAAGACAAGTTTCATTTTGACGTTTCAAAGTACGAATTCAGAGTTTAAGAAACGAGTGGCGTAGCCACGAGTTTCTTAACTGAACGAGTGCTTTAATGTCAAATGGAAACGTGTCTTTTCAATTAGTTTTAAAATTTCTCTTTTTGTAAAAGCGAAACGAGAAAAATTTGATAATCTAGGAAAATTTTGTGGCGGGTGTCACCAGTTGTCACCTTGGTTTGGCCCAAGATTTAAATTGACAAGTTAATTTAAAAATGACACTTTTTGAAATTTGTTATATATTATATTACTAAATAACTATATTATAATATTTAATATGAGTTCTACAACTTTTTATGCACTCCGCCTGAAATAGGCAAATGCTGAAAAAACATTAATAATTTACTTCCGGAGAAATCGTACACTATGTATCAAAAAAAGCATACAAAAATTTTGAAAAATGGTGCAAAGAAAGGAAATTCTTCATATTCTGAGAACGTCTTACTTGCTTATTTTGAAATGCTACGTAAAGATTATAAATCGTCATCATTATGGTCGATTTATTCGATGTTAAGATCGTGTTTAAATATACATAGAAATGTGGATATATCAACTTCAAGCATTATTAAAACGGCTATCTAAAGGTTATCAAACAAAAAAATCTAAATTTTAGAAGAAGAAGATATTCATAGATTTTTGAAACAAGCCGATGATAAAATTACTTAGCTATAAGGTTAGTGTTGATTTTATTTCGTTACTTTTTGTAAATTCTTTATATTCTAGTTATTTTGATAATGGATATAATGGAGCTGTAGGAGAAGAATTAATTAATATGTGTGGAAGATCTTCAATACAATTCCGATTCCATTATAGTCAACATACCTAAAAAAAAAACAATGTACCAGAATGTTCGCAGTGACTGACGTAAACTGCATCGAACTTATAAAAAAATATAATAATCTGCGCCTAAAACAGTTACTCACAAACGTTTTTTTCTAACTTATCGTCATGGCTGCTTAATTAATAGCCCTATCGGTATTAACACCATGGGAAATGTTCCTAAACAAATTGCCAGTTTCTTCATTTACCAGATCCTCATCTTTATACAGGACATTGTTTTAGAAGATCCAGTGCGACACATATAGCAATACTGGAGGTGATATTTTAACTATAAAACGATTAGGTGGCTGGAAAAGCACGACTGTTGCTGAAGGTTACGTTGCTCTTCTATGAAAATAAAATTGATGTTGGAAATATGTTTGCACAGGAAATAATGTGAATCTACCTGGAATTCTGAGAATGGTTCACAGTTTGAGTACTCACAGAAAGCAATATCACTATCGCAGAGAACGATAATTTCAACAGAATGTTTCTACTGCACACGGTATCACTATCACTTCGAAAGATAATTCAAACGTTAATATAAATGTTTATAATAGTTGTACTATTTCAAAGATTATTAAAAATATCAAATTTACAATGAATTTTAATATAATACCTCAAACTTGCTTACAAAATGTCATATTGACATCTCCATTTCTGTTGCAATGTGACCAACTTAAAATAAATCTGATTAAATGTTCCATTTCTATTACGCAACTAGTGCTGTAATAGACCCTATTACGGCACTAGTGGAATAAATGGTATGGTTACGGCACTAATTGCAAAAACAAAATAATACAACTAAAAAGACTAGTGCAATTTAGATTAAAAAAAAGGGATTTTTAAAAATTGCTTGAATCAATAAAAAAAAGGCATTAACACTTCATACAAAAAAATATTTTTCTCATGTACACATAGGGTGATTCTCAATATATGCGACAAACTTTAAGCGCTGATTCCTGGGGTTATTTTGATCATAAAAGTTCATAAAAACATATATCCAAAATCGCTTAGTTCTAAAGTTGTGCAATGTTTAATAGTAAGTTAACATAATTTATGTTTTTATTATAAATTAACAAAATTAACTTATACTAACTGTTGAAAATGACCGCCCACAACTGCAATACAAGCTTCTATCCTCCGTCGTATTGACTGGCGAGTCCGTTCTAAAATACCAGGGGTATTTCGAATGATTTTCGAATTGTTTGAAAAGCTGCGATAATACGATTTCTCAGTTCATCGACATTTTCAATGGGAGTCATATAAACTAATGATTTAAGGTGACCCCAGAGAAAAAAAGTCCAAAAAATTTAAGTCTGGAGACCGAGGAGGCCACGGTTGTGGACCTCCCCGTCCTATCCACCTATCTGGATACGTATTGTCCAAAAACTCGCGAGCAACTAAACTAAAATGCGCTGAAGCACCGTCATGCATAAAATACATTCGTAATCTTAATTGCAACGGAACTTCTTCCAGCAGTAGTGGTATAGCTCCTCTTCAAGAAAATTGCGGTATACCTCGCCATTTAACCGCATCGGTAAAAAATGTGGACATATCAAGTGATCTCCAACAATTCCGGCCCACACATTGTCATTGAGAATTGATGTTGATGACGGGCATTCACTAGTTCGTGCGGATTTTCTTCGGCCCATATGTGATTATTATGAAAATTAATAATCGCGCTTCTACACTGTAAAAAAAGTTGCAGTAAAATTACATGTAAAATCGTTGGTAACAAAGTTACCTACAATTTTACAGGTAAATTTGCTTCATAAGGTAAAATTTCTACCATCTAGTAAATTTCACATGCTGATGTGTTTTTCAAAGATTGTACTGTAAAATTCGTATGTAATATTTATATGAACTCTATATTTACCGAACACTGAAGTAATTTTCATATGTATTTTTATAAAGAGAGCAAGCAACTTACCTAATTCTTTTATAGCACCTAATAGGTCATACTGAATCGCTCAACCAGGGATCAAGAATGAACACGCTTACGCGAAACCTACGATTGTTTGTGACTTACATGATATCATTGAGCCAATAATAAGTTCGACAAACGAATAGAATTACCTACGCGCACAGATAAATAATCCAATAACCAATCACATTGCGGCGTATGAATTTCGTATTTTCCATGATATCTATAGTTTTACCAGAAAATTCAAGTAAAAACAAATAAATATAAAAGATCCTCATATTTTTACAGCAAAATTAAATAGTTCACTAGTAAAGTTACTTTTAAAGTGCACTAAATACTCCAAAAATATGTCAATTTTACACTTTTAAGTAAATTTTGAGAGTAAATACAAAATTGTACATGTTTTTTTTCCTGTATTTTCCTTTTGAATTTTTGTTACATCTTAAATTTACATGAAAAAGCTATAAATTGTACCGAAATTTCTTTTTCCATGTTAAATATCCTAGAAAAAACATGTAAAACAAAATTTACATGATTTATTGTGGTAAATTCACAACGTTATTACATGCAATACTCCTGATTTACTATGGCAAAATTACTGTAATTTTTTACAGTGTAGAGAAAGTAGCCTCGTCGGTGAAGAATATTTGAGCCAAATTTGAGTCAGGATTTTGTGTTGCATCCACTGACAAAAAGCCACTCTTTGCGGAAAATCTGCCGGCAAAAGTGCCTGCACCCGTTGAATGTGATATGGATACAAGAGTTGATCTTTCAATATTCTCCGAACTGTGGCCTGACTAATGTTTAAAGCAAATGTTTCTGGTGCTGTTTAGTAGGATGTTCCTCAATTTCATTTAGTACCATTTCAAACTTCGACTGTAGTTCTCACTATAGATGGTGCCCGTTAATCAGGCGTCTGTTTTTTTTTAAATTTCCTGTTTCACTAGACGTTGGTGAAGACGGGCAAATATTGAATGATGCGGGATGATACGGTTCGGGTATCATTCTTCATAAAGACGTCTAGCAGCACGCGAATTTCCATTGGCAAGACCGTAAACGAAATGCATATCACACATCTCAGCATTTGTGTAATTCATTTTAGAAAACAGAAACTAGCAATAAACTGAATGAATACTCTGACAACTATTGACAAATATTGAAACAATTCCCTCTCAACACAATAGCTTTTGAAGAACCAACTGTGACATTAAATCGTGTTAGTCATAGTTCATAATTTATTATTAAACATTCAATAACTTTAAAACCAAACCGTTTTGGACATATACTCATATGAACTTTAATGATCAAAATAACCTCAGGAATCAGCTCTTAAAGTTTGTCGCATATATTGAGAATCACCCTGTATATAAAAGCGTTACATCAGAAATCTGTATTGAAATAAGAACGCTACAACAACAACACCACAAAAAAAAGAAACCAATTATGAATGAACGAACTTCCTGTGCGTTCGATTCACTCGCAGCATGCGACTCTGCATCTTCAATTACTTCTCCGCGTTTATATTATACTTGGGTTGCGGTAATTTTTACCGAGAAACCACTGATTATATGTATACATACGTATATATGTAGCGTCCAGTTAGCGTCCGATGAAGAAACCGTTCGAATATAGACGCACTGCTACAACTTCCTCTTTATAATTGCATGTGATGGACGCAATCTTCGGTAATAATATGGGAAAGCTGTTGATGATAATGATGATTTTAGATGCGTATGTGATAGAATAATAATTAATCACACTTGCTGTATCCTTGGCCGAAAATATCGGTGAATAGATGGAATTAGAATAAATGAAAGTGCAATAAACTTTGATTTAAAACATTTTGATAGTGATGGATTGCTATGAGGCAAACTGCATAATTGTATGTAGAAAATTAGTGCGAAGTTACATCGCACACTAAATGCCTACTACTATTAATTATCCATAGATTTGGCTAGCGTTCAATACATTCCACTGCAGATATTAAAAGTAAACCATAATTTTATGGACATCCTGCATAATTACTTAAATCATCTCTGTATGCAAGTCTCGGAGGACAAATAGAAGAATTATTACCAATTTCTGAAATTCGATCAAATAAGCACAGGAAATGTCGCTCTGTGCTGATTGCAACGCCCTACATACAGGGTGTATCAGATATAGAGGTAAATATAATAATATGTAGCAGCTGTAATCATATACAATCAAAAAGTCTTAATGTACAGGGGGTCTATCTGTAAGCATTAACGAGAAAAAATATATTTTATAAATGCCGTGGCTAGAGCCGCACCTGTGCCCAACCTAAATGCTGTCCCGAGTATACCCCCACATACCACTATCATTCAGCCATTACCGCTGTTAGTTTTGTGTGGATCGCCGCTTGGAGTGCAAGTCACTTCGAACATTTTATTTAAATTCTTCCCGTCTTGAAAAAACGATCCTTTTCAGGACCATCATGATTTCATATAAAGAAAATCGAAACTTGATGCATCGGCAAAAGCCCGGGAATGTATAGATTCATTTTCACGCGATATCATAGTAAAAAGACGTGTTTGCAAATTTTCTGTATCTAAATTTATTTCTGTGTAATTCGATTCAATTCATTTTACGTTATATGATTAAATAAATACAAAAGAAATAACTCAAATTCATGTGGTACCGTTTATTAACAACTAACTCTCGATTCGACAAAGCAAAAGAAAAATATTTACGTTTTTTGTAACTACTGAAGTCGCATATCCGGTGAAACTCGAACGTCTTATCCGGATATTAAAAATAATACTTTGTAGACTTACGTAGAATGCTCTTAACAAAAAAGGAATATTTATTTTATAAAAAGAAGAAATTTAAAATGCCTCAATTTTGCTATTTTTTAAGGGCCTTTATTTATTCAGAATGACGTTAAATGAACTTACGGCATACCATTAAGAATAATACTAAATGAGTGCAATGTATTTATACATAGTACCACGTTTAGCGGGTGCTTAACATGACGTTTCCTTGCATCAGGCCCGGACTAAAGAATTTTTGGCTCTAAATTTTACTTTTTTTTTTATTTTTTAATGATGAAATCCGGTTTCGGCGGGTTTGTGCTTTATATGTCGTGTAGTTAACGCCCAAGCAAAATTTACTTTTTTATTTGATACACCCTGTATAAATACCTATGGGGCTGCCTAAACGGTTCAAGTGCGCTATTAAAACTTCTTTTCTCTATTTAAAAGTTATTTTCGTTAAATAAAATTTGAACCGATTTTCAATGTCAAATTGCACCCCTTAAAATTCAAGTGATAGGTAAACATGCGGCAAAAATTGAAGGGGTTATTCCTTGGATTTTTCGAAGAAGTGCACGAGATCGAAAAAATAACAACGCAACAACAATTTCAACGGATATCGAATACCGTTGTCGCAAATTTTGTTCGCCGTGTATCTTCGAAATAAAGGGATTTTTCAAAAATCATCATAGGACAAAATATTCTTAGAATAGGCCAAGGAATAACCCCTTGAATTTTTGTCGCATGTTTACCTAACACCCTGTATATTTTGCGGGGTTCTGTGCGAAAGGGCTTTGAATAATGAAACGGGGTCTACCTAAACTGGTCGTACACCCAAGATACCAATATTGCTTTGATAAATAAAATGAATGAATTAAGTTAATACTATACGGATTAGAAAAATCGTTGTATGACTTGTTGTTTTCTATAGGTACTGTTTCTTATTTTATTACTACTTCAGCTAACGATATTTTTAGCGATACATAAAAGGTGATACATACATTGTGAGAGTGTGATCTCTTGCGCCAAATCCTTGCCCACTCGTCAGATTTATTACCAGAGACAGCCGATAAAACCTGGTCTAGCGTCGCCATAGGTGGATTGATAGCACCTGCCTGGATTCCCACGGTCAAGCGCGAGTATTTTCAATCGCAGACGCACTACTGGCCTGTCTTCGACGTTCACGATTAGCACAAGAAAAGTCGCACATCTCTGCAGGCGCCTCAGGACTGTATTATTTATCAATTATCAAATGCCTTCCTATTATAATTATCCCCTTATAATATCCTTCCTATTAGTAAAAATTCCTAATAATTCCTAATGTAGATCGATAATCGACAATTCTCAGAAATGATAAATCTTTTATATTGGTTTCTCTAATACTTTTTTCCAAGAACTGCACGTGTTTAATTTTGCCTAGCAGAAGGGATGTGGTAAATACGTTTTATTATTATTATTAATTCCCAAATAAACTATTCATTCATTGAGTATCTTTGAGCGAAACAGATGGTAATTGTGTTCTTCGTTTTTAAATATCTGCGTACATACAATGAGTATAGCGAACTAAATTTCTTTATGGATTAGGCCATATCCTGAACTGGTAAAGGATGGCGACAAAATATTTTGTCGAGCCTGCAGTAAACTGGTAAGTTTAATTTTACTAAAAGCTTTACAATTGTTTTTAAATTCTTTAACTTTTGATATAAAATGACAATTGTTGTTGTAGGTGTCCTCTGAGAGAAAATACCTGATTGATCAACACGCTAAAAACTCCATCACATATTGGAAAATGTGAAAACTAAAGCGATCCGCATGTTGCAGCAATCTATACGTCATGTGTAGCATCAACTTCACAAAACTCAGAACAAGAAGAATATAATACGGATCTGGGTAACGCATTAATTTCGTCTAACATACCATTAGCAAGATTAAAGAATGTTAATTTGAAATCATTTCTGCAAAAATATTGCAAACATAATATACCTGACGAAAGTACCTTACGAAAAAATTATATCACATCTTGTTACCAGCAAACAATAGCAGAAGTTGAACAATTGGTAGGGAATAATTTTATTTATATCATGGTAGATGAAAGTACGGATAAGTGTGGCCGTTATATTGCCCATTTGTTAATAGGAATTCTTCATGAAGATATTGTAGGTAAATCATATTTAATTTATTGTAAAGAACTTCAGGAAATAAATAACGTGACAATTGCCCAATTGGTTCAAGAAGGATTATCAAATTTCTTTTTACCTGGAAGTATACCTTGTGAAAAATTTTTACTAATGTTGTCCGACGCTGCACCATACATGATAAAAGCTGCGCAAAATTTAATTTTTTTTATAGTAACATTATTCATACCACTTGTTTAGTTCATGGGTTCAATCGTGTAGCCGAAGATATTAGGAATCAATTCCCTTTGATTAATGATTTAATTAGCAATGTCAAAAAGTATTTTTAAAAGCACCTTTACGAATCCAATTTTATAAGGAGCAACTTCCCGTTGTTAAGTTGCCTCTTGAACCGATTATTACGAGATGGGGTACATTGTTAGAGGCTGCAATTTTTTTCGTCGATAATTTTGAAGGAATGAAAAATGTAATTCTTGAAATCACTGCTGACTGCATTGCTCTAGAAAACTGTAAAAAGATAGTAACATCAACAGAATTGCTACAAAACCTTTTGTATATTAAGTCAAATTATAGCTTTGTTTCAAGTTCCATTCGTAAACTAGAAACGCAAGGAATGGTGCTCTCGGAATCAGTCGAAATAGTAGACGAATTTGATATGCTATGTAAGAAGGTTAAGAGTACAATAGGTAATTCTATATACGATAAATTTAAAAAAAAAGTGATAAATAAAATTGCGGGGTATTTGAAATTGAAGAAAGTTAAGAAAATTTTGGAAGGTGAAACAGTAAACGATTTCGACTTTAGTTTTAGTTTAGAATGTATTGCAAAGTTAAAAAATGCATCAATTACTGGTATATGGTCCACGCAAATAAACCAAAACGTCCGGCTTTTTTATTTAAAATACTGTTTATAATTCAATAATAATTAAAAGAAACTCAAATATGTTGTTAAATATGTACATAATAATAACAATGTAATATGCAATGTGTATTGTCTTACTTAAATAGAAGTTATAAAGATATAAAATATTAATCAAAACTAAGGTGCATTCCATTTAATTATGGTTACTTTTCGTCGAAAAGCATGTACTTAAGAAGAAAATAGTCCTCCGGCAAAACAGCACGCTACTTTCAATTAAAATAAACACTTTTCTGAGAAAAGGTATTCTTTTCGTTGAACATGATAAATGTTTCTGTCTTTAGATTTACAGTGTGATTTGCCCATCTAGTTATTTTAGGCAAAGTCAATTGCCTAATTGTATTTGAAATTGTATAATGTAATGTGTTCATTAATTGATAAGTATTTTTACACGCGCTGAGCCTACGTACATATTTGTTGTATATGATTTTTCTATTATTAATTAGATTTTAGGCATTTAGGCATACTTCTTAAAGTTTGCCCGAATTGTTTTTTTTTTTTGGTAACTTATCTTTTTAACTATTGATGTAACTGTTATAGGTAAGTGATTATTGAATTTTTAGCAGAGCACATTTTAAACAATTACTGCTATGTTATTCTTGGAACACTGTGTGCTTTTCTGCTTAATAATTCCAAGAAGCGCCGTCTATTCCGGCAATTTTCGCTCATTCGTCGAGTCAATTAGGCACGCCGCCGAAATAGGGGCAAATAACGCGAGCCCGGACAGCAACGAAAACAAACAAAAGACGAAAAACACGAGAGATAATTCTCCGTCCTTATCCGGGGATCGGTCGCGCGGACAGCACGAACCGCCGCGCGTCCTTCTATAGAAGGGCGGCAGGTGCGAACGCCGAGCCTGGGAACCTCAGAACGTTCCGAGTTCCCACACCCGATGAGCACCTGGCCCCCGTGGTCGCGACAAGGCGCAGCGAGTTGTGACGCACACACGAACGACACACGTGTGTTTCTTTCTTAACTCACTCTGAGAGGGTGAGATGAGCCGTCGCGGATCCTATAACCAACTCTACTCAACCCCGATGCATGATGGATGCTGAAGCGGTTTCTCCTTGTTCCGATTTCTCTATGATGGTTTTCCCTTTCTTTCGAGATGAGATGGTCGTATTTTCAACCACTTTGTCATTGACACTTAAATATGCAAGCTGTTTCAAAATGATTTATATCTCAGTAGGTACTGAGTAACTACCCCAGTGACCAACTATATTTATTTCATATTTTATAAATATTTAAAAAATATTAAATCTTTCTTGAATATTAGTTATATTAATATAATTGCATAAAATATATATAGAAATATATTAGGAAAACATTTAAAAATATATATGTTATGTAGCATTAATAATATTTTATTGCAAATGTTTACTCAATATATTTTTCATAACTCTGCAAGAATATTTTGCCTTGTATTTCTGTAAATATGTATTTCATTGAATAAAAAAAAAAATGGATTGAATTTTTGCTTTTGTACATTTGGTGCGTATAATATAAAATGGGTAAATTATGCATACATATTAAGTAGGTATGTACCTATTTAAATGATAGTTTAAAGATTAAATTAGATAATATATATCTAATATGATTTAATTTAGTAATCTAAGTTAGGCGCTGTAACTTTTCTATTAATATATCTGCGTTTTGTATTATATTACTTGTAATATTTGTAAGTAAGCGAACGTCAACACAACACCTCTATTCATTACGGTGCCGGTGTTATATGATTTAGTATTGTTTATGCGTCTATGGATTAGGTACATAGACTGCATACGCGCACTGTGCGTATCATCAACGTTTTCATTCGTTTGTCCGTTACATGTTATAGTTTATTATAGTATAACGATTATGGCAGATTGGGTTAACTGTGTAATTAATTGTTGCGGGATGTGTCTAGTTTTTTGTGGTGACCTACGAGGTAAGCAAAACTTTGAACATGTCATGGCATTTATGAGATTATTGGAATGCTCAATATCGCTATGTACAGAAATCGTTTAATAATATAATTGTAGGAATTTTTATGCATCATATATGTACTGCATCTACCAGAAAATTGTAGTTGATTTGCTTAAGGAGTTCATCTCGGTAGATAAGCGTCATAACCTCAAATAGAGGTTAGAATACGTTGTGTTGTTTTATTGTTTGTACGTAGAATGTTTTCAAATATTATGAAATAAAGTAAAAATAAGTATCGTAAGTATTAGAATGTAGCTACCACTCCAATTATTTGTAATGCTCCAAATGTTTAGTAGTTGTTATAATGTTGTACGATGTTTTATTCACGGTATGATCTAATACAATTGGCATTGTTTTAGAAGACCACAAGGAAACGCCATGAGAGGCGCCACTACCGAAGAATATGAAAAGCCATAGGGTGTGTACCTGACACTAGCCAGGGCCAGACTTGAAAATGTATTTTTCATTTTTATTGGCTTATTCAAATAAATGATAATAAATACGTTTGTTTTTTTTTTTATTTGAACATTCAATTAAAAATAGTGTATTAATTGATAAACCTTCAGTATGCCTTAAAAGATGCACGAATTATTAATTATTAATTGTATGGTGAGTGTGTGAAAAACAGTTCTTGCCTTTTAGACAACCTATGTATGTTTCAACTTTTCGTTATCGACCGTAATACATTCTAAATAACCAAGAACAATTTTATTCATTTTTTGACAAATTAAATAGATTGCATAAAAATCTCAATTTTCATATAATATTGTTACAATATTTTTAGAAAAATATAGCGCTTACATTAATTTTAAATATGAAGAATATTTTATTTGAATATTTTATCTATATTTAGAAAAAAATATATTCAAAAACCTCTCACGAAAAATATTTATAAAATATATTTTTAAAAATGTGTATGTAATATTTCTGGCTGTTAGGGTATTATTTACCCGAGAATTAAATAGCATACATTATTAACATATTCTCCTTCCTTTTGCATCAGAAGGTATCCCAACAATAACTTTTTCACCAGGCCCTTTTTATACAGATTGCCCATATATATACCAGGGATGCTTTTAGGGGCAGTTTTCGACATATACCTACTACACAGCATGGCGAGGCACAGGTGTCGTGAATAAATAAAAGGGACACCCCCCAGATTGAAACAGGTTAATTTCTTTTGTATTTATGTGGGAACACGGCTGTTGGGTACGACGAATGACGTTTTAGGAATGTTTCAAATCCTCCCCTATATAACATGCACACACACAAATACGGAATTCGCTTTTGATTCGGATTATAAAAAGATCGCCCGCATAAAATTCCATACCTGATTATTATACCTTGCGAGACCGTTTTTCTTATGCGTGTTTCGATGGGATGGTGGGGATAAATCGTAAATGTGTGTGTGTGTTGTGTATTCGGGCGGTTTAAAAAGATGAGAAAGGACCGTGAGAACTCCTGACAGGTGTATCTGGCCCGAACGTTATCGACATACGCAATTAAGCTACCGAATTACGATGTTATAAGAAGAAAACTGAACCGATGGCTTTCCGTATGGCCTGGTCAGGTTCGAATGCGTCGTATTTTTAATCTTGCAATTAGAGTTTTTCGTGGACAGGTAGATTTATGTTATAACGGACGATGCGTTGTTATAATTTATTTAATTGAGATGATGCGTGTTCCCAGGAGAAATCGATTTTTCATAGTTTATACCCAATTAAGCTTTTTTTTTAGATTATTAAATGACTTGATTAGCCTGTTTTTATATAAAATTTACTGTGATATCGATTTATTGCACTGAGAAAAATAATTGTAGAAATTCAATAATTATAAATCCCGTTGTATTAACTACTAAAATAATTATTGGTAAAAGGATAAGATATTGTTTATTAATAGTAAAATAATTAGATTTTAAAATGGCTGTAATAAGAGCCACAAGCTGGATTTTGGGGTATGGGGGAAGTCCAATTAGTGGCTTCTTCTCCATGGTTTTGCTCTATCCCCTGAGAAATCCAAGGTGGTTTTATTTTGCCGTCACAGGTTACCCCAACTAAATCGTATTAAACTTAATAAAGATTTTCTTCAGGTTGTGGAGGTTGTAAAATACTTAGGCTTTTTCTTGGGCACCAAATTAAGGTGATCGCATCATATTGATAATACTATGAGATTCAAAATGATTGTCAATTCCGCTCCTATAGATAGTAACAGGGTGTAGGTGTATTTAAAATATTATTGGATTTGTAATACATAAACACATTGTAGAAAGCATATTGTTCGTCATTCTCAGTTAGTGCTAAATATTATATTTATTTTGAATTGATACATTAATACTTTTTCGTTGCTACTAGCTGAAGCTGTGTTACAGCCATAAATGTTAGCTATATTTTCAAAAAGTAGAACCGACATTGGATTACACAGGCGATAGTTAAGTATTTTCTTGAAATACAATAAACGGAGGGTTAATAAAAAAATAATTCTTTGCGAATTAATTGCTGTAAAATGTTGTAAATAATTTAAATTGTTTTTGGTAATTTTTAAAACATAGGAAAATATTTGTAGTATACAATATTTATAGAATTGCTAAACAACAACAATAATGAATACATCAATAATAGTGTAATTAATCAATGTGAAAATCACATTGTTCAAAACTCAGGAGGCTGATTGACATATGTGTTATTGTTAACAATACTCCGCGGCATAATCAAACTAATTAAATAATATCGTAGTAATAGTTAATATATTTTAAATCCATCGCCATATGTTTTCTTAAAAAAGAATTATCTCTTATGACATCAAACAGAAGTTAAATATATATATGTTGTATTTTCTTATGTATTTTTTTGCATTAATATTTCCGTATTCGGTATTCTAAGGAAACACTGCCACCACATGTGTTTATTTAATGTATAAACCTTTTTCTCTATATGTATATATAGGTATATAAAATTTCTGTTTAAATTTTTAGTCTTTACCTTTGATCGCAATAATACACACAAAAAGTGATTTATGGCTTTGATAAGTGCAATATTCCTCTGAAAGCTGCATTTACACCCAAGAAATTTTAAACTTAGGATTGCTGGTGTCGATTTCCTGTGAGAATGTTACATTCTTCCATTACTACATACACATTACAATAAAAATGAGCAGAATTAACTTTAAATTAAATAATTGCTTACCCTAGTGTGTAATTTTTTTCAGGTTTCAAATAATTATCTGTAAGCATAATTTTCGGCTATACTTCCGTAAGAGGACCGCTGATTTGATGATTTATATGCATATTAACGGAGAACAGCATGTTTTCCTGAGTTGTAAAATAACTATGTTCATTTTTTGAGCGAATGAAAACAAAGTACTAAAACAGTGTTGAAAAGTGCTATTTCGAAGTTATGTGCGAAGCGTTTTTGACAGATAAAGGTGTGGTTAATGGCGTGGAAAGAAAAGTTACTAAATTTAGGCAAAACACGCGCAAAGTTCAAACGAACTATGATTGAATTGTGACTGAAGTTGTCAGTTAGCTGGTTTATGCCATTGCAATGTATTTTTTCTCTTAATTCTCCTCTTCTTTGGTGCGTAGACCTATTTGTAGAGATGTTTGCCTGTTATGCCGCCGAAATAAAAATAAATGAATAGGTTTTTGCTATCTTTTAACGTGAAGACTATTTTGACTATCACAACATTCGTCCAGAAATGTTGTGATGGAGAGAGCATGATTAATGTGATCGAGCACTACTTGGGTAAGTGTTCACAAAAGATAGTCCATATTTGATTTAATGATCCCATTTCAGTGTGTACTCAAGTTTTCGATGTCACATATTATTGCAAGGAAAGAAACCTTCGAGTAGAAAATGGGAAATCTCCTTTTACAGGAAATTGAGTTGGAATGGAAGTATGTGATCGTAGAGTCACGCATACTTAGTGTTATTGCGATATTCAAGTGGAGGTTTTTGCTGAAGGAATCAGTATTACATGTGATCTTAAATACATACAACATAAATATAGGTTTAATGTGACCAATAACAAAGATTTTTATGATATGTATAGTGAATTCATTAAATGTTTTAAATCAAAAAAATTCTTGCATTATGTGATTAAAGATTTTATTATAATAAATTGAATAAAGCAGTTTGTTATTCTGTATCGTCTTTTTTTATGATTCGGTTTTAATGTTAAACAAAGCAAATTTAGTCTTATATTAAATTAAATATGGGACGCTTAGTTATTTTGCATATATTATGTGTTTTAGAGGCACTAAGAAAGGAGTAAGAATCCACACCTTATACTATTGACATTTCATTTATTTAAACAAGTCATTATCTTTTTATTATGCTTTACTTATGATGTATGCAAACAAATTGCTTTTTTATTAAAATAATTCTGTTATAATTATAACTTCAACTAGATGCTGCGATCTAGGAGTCGAGGAAGGTGGTACTTGGGAAGTTGTTTCTTGAAGTCGAGTCCCAGTCACTTGAGAATCATCTTTATAATGCGCAATACGTTTAAGTTGTTTTCTTTGTTCTTCTTTGAAACACCCTGTATAGTCGAAATATGTTTAGGTTATGCAGCATTGAACCTGACATTTTGTAGAAACGGTTAGTTCCTAAAAGCAAAATAGAGCAATAATGAAAAAACTCAGTTTCGTCCTAACACCCCGTATATTGAATAATATTTTACTTATGCACTATTGATTCTATAACACTTTTTATAAAAGATTTTTCCTAAAGGCAAAATGGAGCCATTAATGAAAGGAATCTAGTTTTTTTGAAACACCCGTATATTTGAAAATATTTTACTTATTCACTATTGAATTCTATACACTTTTTTATCAAAGAATTTTACCTAAAAGCAAAAATGAGCATAATGAAAAAATTCTTTTTTTGATACCCCGTAATTTGAAATATTTTTAACTTATGCACTGTATGAATTCTATAACACTTTGGTAATAAAAGATTTTTTTCTAAAATCAAAAATAGAGCTGTAATGAAAAAAATCCAGTTTTTTTTGAACACCCCGTATATTGAAATATTTTCAACTATGCACTATTGAATTCTATAACACTTTTGTAGAAAGATTTTTTCCTAAAAGCAAAATAGAGCTATATTGAAAGAAATCCAATTTTTTTGAACAACCCGTATATTTTGAAATATTTTTACTTATGCACTGTTAATTCTATAACACTTTGTAGAAAAGGTTTTTTCCTAAAAGCAAAAAGAGCTATAGATGAAAATCCAATTTTCTTGAACACCCGGTATATTTGAAAATACTTTTGGTTATGCAGCATTCAATTCTATAACACTCTTGTAGAAAAAGATTTTTTCCTAAACGCAAAAGTAGAGCTTATAACGAAAAACCAGTCTTCCTGAACACCCAGTATATTTGAAAATACTTTTAGGTTATGCAGCTTCAATTCTATAACACTCTTGTGGAGAAAGATTTTTTCCTAAGAGCAAAAATAGAGCTATAATAAAATGAAAACCATTTTTTTGAACACTCTCGTATATTGAAAAATATTTTTAGCTTATGCACTATTGAATTCTATAACACTTTTGTATAAAGATTTTTCCTAAAGCAAAAATAAGCTATAATGAAAAAATCCATTTTTTTTGACCGATGTGTTTGAAAATATTTTTCGGGGTTATGCAGCATCCAGTTTCTATGACACTCTTGTAGAAAAGATTTCTTCCTAAACGCAAATAATAGAGCTATAACAAAAAATTCCAGTCTTCCTGAACACCCGGGTATTTTTAAAAATTATTTTTAGGTTATGCAGTATTCAATTCTGTAACAACTTTTGTAGAAAGATTTGTTCTAAAAGCAAAATAGAGCTATATATAATAAAACCCAGTCTTCCTGAACACCGGTATTTTTAAAACATATTTTGTTATTATGCAGTATTCATTCTGTACAATTTTGTAGAAAAGATTTGTTCCAAAAGCAAAAATGGAGCTATAATGAAAAATCACCAGTTTTCTTTACACCCGTATTTATAAAATAATTTAGGTTATGCAGTATTCAATTCTGTTACAAACTTTTGTAGATAATAAATTTCTTCCAAAACGCAAAAATAGAGCTATATAACGAAAAAAAACCAGTCTTCTGAACACCGTATTTTTTAAATAATTTATAGGTTATGCGTATCCAATTCTGATACAATTTTTGTAGAAAGGATTTGTTCCCAAACAGGAAAATAGAGCTATAAATGAAAAAATCCAGTCTTCCTACACCCAGTATATTATAAAATAATTTTGGTTATGCAGTTCCAATTCTGTACAGACTTTTGTAGAAAGGATTTTTTTCCTAAAGCGAAAAATAGAGCTATAATGAAAAACTCCCATCTTCTGACCACAGTATATTTGAAAATAATTTTAGGTTATGAGTATTTCAATTCTGTTACAGACTGTATGGAAGGAATTTTTCCTTAACGGCAAAAATATAGCGTATAACGAAAAAAGCCAGTCTTCTCTGAAGCCCCGTATATTTTAAAATATTTTAGGTTATGCAGTATTCAATTTTGCTACAATTTTTTGTAGAAAGATTGTTCCGCAAAAGCAAAATAGCGCTATAATGAAAAAAGACTCCAGTCTTCCTGAACCCATTTATTGAATATAATTTTAGTTTTGCAGTATTCATTCTGTACACTTTTGTAGAAAGGATTTTTTTCCTCTAAGCAAAAATAGAGTTCTATACCGAAAAAACCAGTCTTCTTGACGCCCGGTATATTTTTAAATTGTTTTTAGGTTTATCAGTATGTCATTCTGTACACTTTTGTAGGAAGGATTTGTTTCAAAGCAAAATGGAGTATTATATGAAAATCCCAGTTTTCCTTGAAACCCAGTGTTATTTAAAATAATTTTTAGGTTATACAGTATTCATTCTTTACACTTTTGTAGAAATATTTTTCTTAACGCAAAAAAAGGCTATATCGAAAAACCCAGTCTTCCTGAACCCCGGTATATTTGAATGTTTTTTTAGGTTTGTATCGCATTCATTCTATAACACTCTTGTAGAGAAGATTTTTCCTAAACGCAAAAATAGAGCTTTACGGAAAAACCCAGTCTTCCTGGACACCCGGTATTTTTAAAAATAATTTTAGGTTATGCAGTATTCAATTCTGTACAACTTTTTGTTAGGAAAGGATTTTTTCCTAATAGCACAAAAGAGAGCTATAACGAAAAAACCCAGTCTTCTTGAACGCCCGAGTATATTTAAAATAATTTTAGTTAATGCAGTAATTCAATTCTGTACCCATTTTTGTAGAAAAAGATTTGGTTCCTAAAAGCAAAAATGGAGCTATAATGAAAATCCCAGTTTTCCTGAAACAGCCAGTATTATTAAAATAATTTTAGGTTATGCAGTATCATTCTGTATACACTTTTTAGAAAATATTTCTTCCTAAACGCAAAAAATAGAGCTTACGAAAAACCCAGTCTTCCTGAACACCCCGGTATTTTTAAAAATATTTTAGGTTATGCAGTATTCATTCTGTACATTTTTGTAAAAGGATTTGTTCCTAAAGCAGAAAATAGAGCTATAATGAAAAAACCCAGTCTTCCTGAACCCCAGTATTATTAAAAATATTTTTAGGTTATGCAGTATCTGTATTCTGTAACAACTTTTGTAAAAGAATTTTTTCCTAAACGCAAAAATAGAGCTATAATGAAAAAACCAGTCTTCCTGAACACCCAGATTATTTAAAATATATTTTAGGTTATGCAGCTATTCAATTCTGTACAACTTTTGTAGGAAAGGATGTTTTCCTAAAAGCAAAAAATAGAGTATATACGAAAACCCAGTCTTCTTGAACGCCCGGTCAATTTTAAATAATTTTAGGTTATACAGTATTCAATTTGTACAATTTTGTAGGAAGGATTGTTCTAAAGCAAAATGAAGCTTTAATGAAAAATCCAGTTTTCTGAACACCCAGTATTATTAAACATAATTTTAGGTTATAGCAGTATGTCATTGTGTACAACTTTTGTAGAAATATTTTTCCTAACGCAAAAATAGAGCTTAAACGGGAAACCCAGTCTTCCTGACACCACGTATTTTGAAAAATATTTTAGGTTATGCAGCATTCAATTCTATATACACTTTGTAGACAAGATTTTTCCTAAACGCAAACATAGAGCTATAACGAAAAACCGCAGTCTTCCTGACACACCGGTAATTTTAAAAATAATTTTAGGTTGATGCAGTATTCAATTCTGTACATTTTTGTAGGAAGGATTTTTTCCTAAAGCAAAAATAGAGCTATAAACGAAAAACCCAGTCTTCTTAACGCCCGTATATTTTAAAATAATTTAGGTTATGCAGATTCAATTCTGTACAATTTTTTGTAGAAAAGATTTGTTCCTAAAAAGCAAAACTGGAGCTATAATGAAAATTCCAGTTTTCCTGAACACCCAGTATTATTAAAAATATTTTTGGGTTATGCAGTATCAATTCTGTACAAGTTTGTAAAAATATTTCTTCCAAACGCAAAAATAGAGCTATCTACGAAAAAACCCAGTCTTCCTGAACACCCGGTATTTTTAAAATAATTTAGGTTATGCAAGTATTCATTCTGTACAACTTTTGTAGGAAGGATTTTTTCCTAAAACAAAATTAGAGGCTTATAACGAAAAAACCCAGTCTCTTGAACGCCCGGTATATTTTAAAATAATTTTAGGTTATGCAGTATTCAATTCTGTACAACTTTTGTAGGAGGATTTGTTCCTAAAAGCAAAAAGAAGCTATAATGAAAATCCCAGTTTTCCTGAACAACCAGTATTATTAAAAATAATTTTATGTTATACAGTATTCAAATTCTGTACAACTTTTGTAGAAAGATATTTCTTCCTAAAACGCAAAAATAAGCTATAACGAAAAAACCCAGTCTTCCTGAACACCCGGTATATTTGAAAAATTTTTAGGTTATGCAGCATTCAATTCTATAACACTCTTGTAGAAAAGATTTCTTCCTAACGCAAAATAGAGCTGTAATCAAATAGCAGTGTTCAGGAACAGCTGTATTCAAAATATATTTTTAGGTTATGCGGCATTAATTTCTAGTAAACTTTTGTAGATAGACTGCTTTCTAGAAGCAAAAAATAGAGCTGAAATCAAATTTCTATTCCTTTCCCTATTCTCTTTTTCGTTATTGTGTTTTCCTTGTCTATTTTCCCTATTTCCTTTTATAATATCCATAATTACAGCTTTTAAAAAAAAATAGTTGACGATTTTCTCCTATATTTCAATTTTCTTCTATTTTATTCCGTCATTTTTATTTTTCCAAACAATATTTATCAGCATCAAATGCAACGATCCAAGCACCACAAATGTTTTGTTGCAAATATCATTTTTAATAATATTCTTCCATTTTAGACGCGCCATCTAGTTTTTAATGCTATAATCGCAAATAGTGGCTCAAAAAAATCGCAATTCTCAAACTTAAAAAAAAAAAAAATGCGTTTCTACACTTCTAGTACTACCAAGCTGCAAAATTAAAATTTCCCGCTATTATTGTGATAATATTTTATATGTGGTCTTCAACATAACTCCACTTTTACGCAATGATTGAATTTCTATTTTGTTTTAATACACACTATTAATAAAAAACGATAGATATACTTCACGCGTATTAGTAATAAATCAGAACACTGTAGATTTCATTGCATTAAAAATATTTAGGAATATAAATGCCACATAGTATAGCGCGGTTTAAAATATAAGACTAAGAAGTACATAAGTACTCGACATTTTCCGACAACAAATCCGAACTCGCCCGAACATGTCGCGTCTCACTGTGTAACCGGCTAATATAATCTATATAATCTGTCTCATCGGCGTTCATAGAATATGTCCGCAAACGAAGTAATAAAAATAATGATTTTAAAACCTCTTTAAGTAAACATAAATTAAGTTACTGTGTGCTTTCGAATATAAAATCGCTTTATGAACAGTTTACCAATACGATTTCTTAGAAGCGACAAAATATCATCGGCTGAACGCATTTACTCGTCAATGTTTGAACGCGCTTATAATTTTTGACGTTTAACACGTTTTTTACGGTCGTGATTGACATGCATGCATGCATTCCAACATATTTTTGCTGTTAGTAATTGCTCTGAATGATGGGAAGCGTCGTTAGATATGAAAAACGACCTCAGTAAGTTTGTTAGTGAAGATATTATGGATTATTGGTAATTAAATTCGTTCCTTCTTTTAGAATTGTGAAGAATGATTCCACTGCGGATGTCTTTAGTGTCGTGCAGTATTGAATATAAAATAAATGAAGACTGTTTTTAAGTCAAGACAATGTATCACAGGATTACCACAAATTTCTTCGGAGGGGGATCATAATGGCTCGATACTTATTGGGAGAAGTTTTCGATAAACTTCTAACACATCGCTCTGCTGTTGGGTATGTACATTCTGTGGTGCTGTGATACTTATTGATAATAAAATCGTTAGATATGAAAAACAACCCAGTAAGTTTTGTTAGTGAAGATATTATGGATTATTGGTATTAAATTCGTTCCTTCTTTTAGAATGTGAAGAATGATTCCACTGCGGAATGTCTTTAGTGTCGTGCAGTATTGAATATAAAAAAATTGAAGAGTGTTTTTAGTCAGAACAGTAGTATCCGTGAATATATGTGGAATAAATACAGTTGTGTCATTTGATGGTGTAAGAATTTGCAATAGGAATAAAAACATTGTAAAATTAGTGTATCTTGTTGATATTTAAGAAGAAGAATTATGTCTTGATAGCTTAGAACTCTTTTAAATATAATCAATATAATATAATTAATATTTATTGGACCTATTTTAATATATGTGGCATAAACAAATGCGAGCATTTGAAGTAGCAGCAGAATGTGAGGATGGAGTTGTACATTACCCTATGATTGTCTGAAAAGATTTTATCGTACAACTTCTTCTGATACAATTGCTCTAGAAGATAAATTTGAAGTTTTGAGATGTATCTAGCAATTTGTTGTTTAAATAACAGTATCATAAGAGATGTCCGTAGTTTAATTCTACGATTATATTTATAAATGTAATTCAAGATTTTAGTTTATTGATTTTCGGTTAATTAAAAATAACATCATTTATAATCCTTTATTTGTTTATTTTAAAAATTAACACAAAAACGCTATTTCAAAATTAAATTTATATTAAATATATTATACATAAGATAGATTATAAATGAGAGCGCAGCCAAATATATACATTGTAGCTCCTTCGAGTAAATGTTATAATGACACAATAAAAAGATGCAGGCTACTGAGCTCTTATAAGAAATGAAGGACACCTCTCATTTTGATGAAGCGTAGGCACAAATACTACTTCCTGCCATATGATCATCGGTCAATAATCTGAGTCAAATATTTCTTCCGAGTAGTTGTTTGATGAACTTTAAACACATCTTCAGCTTTGCTGTTGTAGTATATTCTGTGATGATGTGATATTATATTGATATCTAACTCTAAAAAGGTAAAAAAAGAAACGTCATATTAGTTTCATCGGAAAGGATTTTTTGGTCATCGGACTACCCTCGACAACCCAAATGACATTTCTAGGGGTCGATTTATATATTATATCGTGTTACTGTTATAATATTCTTGTCATCATAGTTGTAGAAAGGTTTGAAAAATATGAATTTACCTCATTAAAGATATATATTCATATCAATTTATCTTTGACAGGCCAGTCGAAACATGACTCCATAAATCGAATCGTTCTGTAGAAATGGACACTTTTTAGCATCAAAGCGGTATATATCTGGTCACGTAAATCTTCATATCGGCAATAATTTTGCGGTAATGTATACTTTTCGTGCTAAAATTAGCGCGATATGTTGACGCTTTTCGTGGTTCGATAGTTTGACATCTTACTTGATCCTGGCTCAATAATTTCGCTAAAAACTGTATAATTTTAATCAGACACATACCTGGGCGTGTATTACGAACCTTTTCAACCTTCCAATAAATGTTAAATTATCTTAAATCGCTATTATTGTTGCCCCAAATAGCAGATTAGGTTATAAAATTAATACCATCACAAATGACTATTATTCTCGAATTATTCCACATTTTCTCATATACTGACGAATCATTCAGGCTCTTAACATCTCTCTGATCACGTTTCGACTCATTACCTGTCCCTTGTACCCCCTTTTACGTTCCAAAATCGTCTCCCGAAGTTCGCGTCATTTTACCGTGTGACAGATGCCATTGACAATCTACGAAACCGGCCATAATTCCAACCTCATCGCCGGCAAAACATGCCTCTACAAATCGACTCGATTTGAGAAAAATAACGCATTCGACCCCATTTTAGGGTTCAATCAGTAAGAGAGAGACATGTGAGAAACTTTTTCGACAATTAACCGCACTCTCAAAATAATCTTAGCCTCGCAGCGAACATACGAAATTGCCCAACTTGACAATGCAAAATCGGTTCGAATCCGACTCATTGACATTTTTCGGTCTTCAGCGACGTTCGGCGCGCCGCACCATCACAATTTACATTTCCGCGAATTTTCTCCCCTTTCCCTATTTTTAACGATAAACCTAAATACCCGGGGTCCAGTGCGACCGCCGTCGTCCGTTCGCCCGTCTACAATTTCCCTTTTAATCTGTTCCGCTTCCCGATCCTTAGCCGTAATAGTTTTTCTCGCCGAATTTACACGCTCTAGATAGGGCGACGCCTATGGTGTGCGACAGAGAGTAGACAAAAACAGGCTGATCAAGTTTTATTATTATTAACTATACAATACAGTTTATATGTAAACTTCCTACGAATCATCTATATGAAATATGAGTTTATTTCTATCCGATACACCAACCAATTATAAGAAACCGATAATGAGAAATGTGACAACTTATAATAATTCTTACAATTGTAGTGTTAAAAATAAACAATACTTTAAAACAAAACAATTTCAGGCTATTGTATCGAACCGCTGCTTAGTTATTACTTTAATTTACAATTGATTCCCATTAACTTAACAAATAAGTTTGTATTTGGCGCCTGTTTTATCTAAAATTTGGGCACTTTTAGTAACTTCTCCTTCCATATCAGTACCACTCTATGGTACTACTTATGTTAAATCCGTCAAAAACGCCTCGCACATAACCTCGAAATAGCACTTTTCGAACACTGTTTTTAATACTTTCTTTCCATTTGCTCAAAAAATGAATAGCTATTTTACACTCAGGAACACATGCTGTTTCCGTTAATATGCATATAACTCACCAAATCAACGGTCCTCTTACGGAAGTCTTACCTAATTTTCTTTTATATTTAATAAAAATACCATAAAAAATGCATTTGAAAATAAACAATTGATAAAGTAGATATTAAAAAGAAATAATTAACTTCTGTATTTACTCCTTTAAGAAATTGCTGTTTATTAAAAAGGTTTTTTTTTTATATAAAATGTTATATTAAAAATTCTAGAAAGATTCGTGTGTATTGACAAATGATCATAAATAACTAACAGTACAGTCATTATTTTGCCATTCCTTGTTTATGAAAACTTGACTAGATATATTATATGAAAAAAAAATCACAGCGGTACAATGCAATGCATAAAAACAGGATAGGATCTCGGTAGATTTTTTGACAATCCAATTTTCGTAAATCTTGATATTTTCTTTTTGCTTTACCCACCACCCAAAGTATACAATCCACCACTTCAACGCAAAATTGGTTGCATAGCAATCTCCTCGGTCAAACAAACACTATATTTCCTTTCTTCTCTACGTTTCTATAAACGGCTTTTATCTCTCAACCACTGCGACACCTCCAAACCCAAGAAATAAAAAAGTTATAGTTATCGGTTTTACATCAAACATTTTCTATAGATTCGGTAATTAACTCTCGTTAAAAAGCGTTTGATATCTTGTGGTCGTGAAATCAATACTTTCCAAACTATTTACTAAACTAAATTATTTTGAAGAAATCATAACTTGAAAGCTATTGATTTTAGGTCAAAAAGTACCAGACATTTTTTTTTAATAGGCTGGACCACAGAAGGTTAAAAAAATGGTGTAAAACTAAACTATTAATATTTGCCCAAACTAATGACACTCAAATTGCGAGGTCTGATTATAATTCACAATATATTTATATTATTACTTTTCATTATAACTAGTTTTTTTTTCAAAATTACTGACAGATTCCTTCTCTGAGCGTTGACTACTGTGGCAAAGGAGAATAACCTCTCTACGAGCCCCAGAAAAGTGAAGTGATGTGTTATATTTAAAAAACACTTTTTTTACTAATTGATAACTGTCTAGCATCGTAATATATTTTCTTAAATCATTCACGCTATTACCACGAGATTTAGGGGCTTGATATCCCCTCCTACCTTCAGGACATCTCTGTTTAAGCGTTCTTACTCCTACAATATTTATAGTAAATATAACTCTATTGTTAAAGACCTTAAACTATTAAATGTGTCTGCCTTTAGATCTCGTGTGCGGAAAGCCCTATTTCAAAATCAGTGTGGTGTGTCCATCTAATTATTTTTTAGTCAAAAATTATAGGAATGTGTTGAATAACTGTTAAGTTTTTTTTCAAGTGCTGAGCGTTCGAACATATTTGTTGTATACGATTTTTCTTTTTTTTTATTAGGTATTAGGCATTGATAAACATATTTTATGAATATATTAGCAGGGCTAGTAGCAGATAACTCTGAGTCTCGCCCTGAGATTTACCTTAATTGCTTCTTTTTTTCTTTTTGTCATTGTAAAACAACCGTTTAGTGGTAATAAAGGCATATATTATTATTATTATTATTATTTAAGAACTGTAACACTTTCAACTGTGCCCTATTTTGGTTTTCAAGAGAAGGTGTTACATCTTCGTTCATCGAAGATGTGTAGGATTAGAAATCGTTTATAAATCTTGCTGGAGTAGTTCACATTCTGTTATTAAAAGTTACCTTAAATCGTCTTTACTTAATGCAGCTTTTGTCTCTACTATTGAAAACCACCGTAACTTGAATTGTGGATGGGAAATTGCACCCAAAACGGCATAGAGATCTTGTAACATTAGTATTTTTTTCAAATCTTTTCTCTTTGCCTTCAATTGCAGCATTCAACAGCATATTTCCACCATATCTGAATGTTTTTGCCTTTAATTTATTATGAAGCGAAATTATGCTTTTAAGCAAAACAGAACCATAAAATATATTGGTTTCACTTTGTAAAAAATCTAGTGTTTCTGTTAAATCTTTAGTAATTTCACCGTATTCTTCAAGGGAGAGTACTTCATTTTCGATAAACCATAACAGCTGTAATTTTTGAAGAACTGTAGGTAGTTTTCTCTTTTCTGAAATTATTTGCTTTACACTGTCACATATTAGTGAGTTTCACTAAAGTAATTGTACTTATAAATATATACTTGAAATTTAAAGAAGTAATTATACTTATAAAATGTAATTAGAGAAAGTAATTGTCACTTAGAATTTGATCATATCATATTATTTTCATCCCTTAAAACATCTATATGAAATAAATAACACAATCGTTTTATATCGATAACAGATAATTTAATTTTGATTGTTTACGCTAATGTCTTTTTAGTAATTCCGAAGCGATTATGCAAGAATTATATTATAAACAACTGCCATTCTTCATAGAATCCTGAAATTGCTACGAAATAACTCTAGAAACGATTTGGGATTGCGAATTGTGCGCTAGTAGGCCGATTGACCGGTTAAGTTTTAGTGAAATCGGTATAATCTCATCAGGTAAGTCCGGTAAACTATCTCATATACATAATAAGTAATATTACAATTTAAGAAATGATTGTTTTAAAATTTATTATATTCGAATAGATATAAATTACATTAATTTTACACCGAAATAGATGAGGACAAACTCCAACGTAGTATAACAGAGATTTCCAAGAATCTCATTTTCCTATAAACATTTCTCTATAAGACTAATACCCGCAACCATTTATAAAAATCACGTCCCAATTTCATGAATATTTGTCGGAAATCAACTGCACAGCCACTCATTTTAGTATCACGTTAATAAAAGGAGAATCATCGTCACAGATCTCGATTAAAAATTATAAACTCCCCGACAGAAAACGAAACGTAAAACCGGTGGCGCTTCGGGCGGTAGAAAAGCGACTGAACCGCCTAATAATACGGCGACTAATTAATTTTACGGCCTCAGATTATACAGGATAATTACGGTGCTGTGAGATTCCGCGATATGGCCGAGGATCGATTTATATGCCTTTGGGAGTTTCGATTATTTCGGAGATCGTTTCAAGTAATAACTGATAGACAGGAATGTGGAATAGATCGTATATATCTAATAAGGATAATATTTCACTTATCTATGTATATATAAAGTCGTTCGATGGTGATTATCCAAGTTTTGCGTCGTTAATCCTTTGCTGGTGAGAAAATTTCATATAAAACTCCAACTTGGCCATTTTAATAAGACCACAAGAACAGATTTATAAGCACTATATTTCCGATATCACACCAAAACAGTACACGAATAACAAACGCGCTGTTCTGCGATAGCACGTCCTATCAAAAGCAGAATTTGGCGCCAAACTAAAAGGAATTACCGGCAGATCCGTTTACTGTCGTTTGATTAAATATAGGAGGGTACCATAGGGCCAATCACAGCTCCGGAAGAGGAAGTTAAATAGATGGGGAAGTTAGGGTCTGGCACGTGCTACCCTATTGTCGTGTAGCGGAGTGTCATTCATGATTACAGTGATTGTGTAAAAACGTGATGGTTATCGTGGGAACAGAAGGGTGGGACCCTAAATACAAACTGGTATGATTATCACCAATATGGATATATTAGGAAGTTAACAGGATGTGTGGTTAATTAGAAATTAAATCGATGGCTATATGATGAAGGGTCTTAAATATTTTTTTGGGGTTTTGTTTAATCCCCAGTGACCAACTATATTTATTTCATATTTTATAAATATTTAAAAAATATTAAATCTTTCTTGAATATTAGTTATATTAATATAATATGCATAAAATATATTATAGAAAATATATTAGAAAACATTTAAAAATATATATGTTATGTAGCATTAATAATATTTTATTGCAAATTTTCTCAATATATTTTTCATAACTCTGCAAGAATATTTTGCTTTGTATTTCTGTAAATATTTATTTCATATAAAAGAAAAGATTGAATTTTTACTTTTGTACATTTGGTGCGTAGGACGAATAATATGAAATGGGTAAAATATGTATACATATTAATTAGGTTTGTACCTATTTAAATGATAGTTTAAAGATTAAATTAGATAATATATATCTAATATGATTTAATTAGTATTTAAGTTGAGCGCTGTAACTTTTCTATTAATATATCTGCGTTTTGTATTATATTATTTGTAATATTTGTAAGTTGCGAACGTCAACACAACACCTCTATTCATTACGGTGCCGGTGTTATATGATTTAATATTGTTCATGCGTCTATGGATTAGGTACATTGAATGCATACGCGCACGTGCGTATCATCAACGCTTTCATTCGTTTGTCCGTTACATGTTATAGTTTATAATAGTATATACGATTAGGGCAGATTAGGGTTAACTGTGTAATTAATTGTTGCGGGGTGTGTTTTAGTTTTTGTGGTGACTACGAGGTAAGCAAAACTTTGAGCATGTCATGGCATTTATAAGGTAATTGGAATCCTCAATATCGCTATGTACAGAAATCGTTTAATAGTATAATTGTAGGAATTTTATGCATCATATATGTACTGCATCTACCAGATAAATTGCTAGTTGATTTGCTTAAGAGATTTATCTCGGTAGATAAGCGTCATAACCTCAAATAGAGGTTAGAATACGTTGTGTTGTTTTATTGTTTGTACGTAGAATGTTTTCAAATATTATGAAATAAAGTAAAAATAAGTATCGTAGGTATTAGAATGTAGCTACCACTCTAATTATTGTAAATGCTACAAATGTATTAGTAGGTGTTGATAATGTTGTACGATGTTTTATTCATGGTATGATCTAATACAATTGGCATTGTTTTAGAGGCCACAATGAAACGCCATGAGAGCGCCACTACCGAAGATATGAAAAAAAGCCATAGAGTTGTACCTGACACCAGCCAAGGCTAGACTTAAAAATGAGTATTTTTCATTTTTATTGGCTTATTCAAATAAAATGATAATAAATACGTTTGCTTTTTATTTAGAACACTTCAATTACAAAATAGTGATTAATTTGATAAACCTTCAGTATGCCTTAAAAGATGCCAGAATTATTGATTATTAACTTGTATGGTGAGTGTGAAAAAACAAGTTCTTGCCTTTTAGACAACTCTATGTATGTTTCAACTTTTAGTTATCGACGTTATACATTTTAAATAACCAAGAACAATTTTAATTCATTTTTGACAAATTAAATAGATTGCATAAAAAATCTCAATTTTCATATAAATAATATTTTACAAATATATTAGAAAAATTATTGCGCTTACATTAATTTTAAAATATGGAATAAATATTTTAATTGAATATTTTATCTATATTTAGAAAAAAATATGAAAAATATATTCAAAAACCTCTCACGAAAAATATTTATAAAATATATTTTTAAAAATATCTATGTAATATTTCTGGCTGTTAGGGATACGTTAATATAATGTAATGGGATTTTGTTTAAGTTTTAGATGTGTCGAAAAAAACTATTTTTAATCACACCCCAAAATAAATATATTCTGTCCAATATGAGTTTCTTTCTTACCTCTTAATCCAATTTACTCCTCCACAAATATAGAAGAATGGATTGTTAATCTTCTAATACGATGATACGAAAAGGAATTTTACCATATTAAACCTACAAGCATCTTTTTATACCTAAAAAGAAATTACCTTACTTAAAACTGAATCAAATTCCATGTTTAATGCTTACGCTTTGATGAACACACAAAATGATAAAACAAATAAACACGCAATGATTTTATAATCGAATTTTGCTCTTACAGATGAAAAATTGGTCCTTAGTCAAAACTACATTTAATTTATTCCTTCCTTATTTTTCTTTTATATTGCACCGTGAGATCGAATAAGACTGTCCTGATCCTGCTCTACTGCGAATAAAATAATAAACATTTTAAGAAACACTATATTTCTGACAAGAAATACAACCCGGTGTAATTAAAAGTATAGAAGATTTAAACAATATATACAAAAAAAATACACATTTATGTAATATCTTAACTTATATCAGACATTCTTCATAATTTATACAAGAAACTAAATAGGCAGAAATGAATGGAAGCTCTTCATAATTTATACAAGAAACTGAATAGGCAGAAATTAATAGAAGCTCTTCATAGTCATAGGTTAATCTGCAACAAAAATATTTTACAAACTAAGAATCTGAGAACATCTTCCCTTAAAATACCCACACTGGTTACATACTGTATTTAAACTGAGAATCAGCATTATTTATGCAAGCTTCTACCCTCTTCTTCATGTTTTTAGAAACATTTATAATAATTGCTCATTTGTACTATTCTCTATTCCCGTTGTTATTGCTTATTTTAATTCATGCATATATGTAATTGGTTCCAATGAACTTTATTTTTTAGATGACCAAATAAAAAAGTCTAGCAGTGTAATATCGGGTGATATTTTTAGACTTCAATTGGAATGATAACATCGGTATTGAATTTGCAAATCGTACGTTTGCTTGCTTTCCTCTTTAAGTTGAATCCCTCTTCCTTTTCAGTTCTTAGTTTTTAAGTAAATTAGTTTCTTAGCATAAGTATAAGTTGAGTGGAAGAGGAGTTGCTACCACTGTAGCTAACTGAACTCCGCTTAGTTTTCTTTTTCTAGGTATTGGTATATATTATTTTATGTATTATATATAGTGTTTATTATTTTGTTGTTGATGTGTGCACAGAGCAGAAAATGAAAGTTGATTTATTATAATGTAGATGGCCAACGTTTAATGCCAATAACTCTGTTATCAAAAAATTCTTGCAAATACGGATTTTGTACGTATCAAATTATAATATTTTAAGAATTTGTATCACCCATTAAATTAAACTAGGTTTCATCAGCAGAGAATAAGGCTTAAAACATCGGCATTCCTTGAATTTATATTGAATCAATGGCAATATTCCATACGTTTCTCAAAATCTAATGACAATAATTGCTGCAGAACGAAGATCTTATACAGATGATAATGGAGTGTCCGTGTTATTGCTTTCTGAGGTGATCCATAAGATAAAACTATAAAAAAAAATTCATATTACATTTCATTATAGTATTTAGTATGTGTATTTCTACCAGTTTATTGTGCAATTTATCGTAATTGGCTTTCTAGGGCGATGATCCGTATGTATCTGTCATCACATTTAAAACGAATAAATATATTTTACTCTAGTGCAAATTGGCATTTTGCTAAAACAATAAAAACATGTGATGCACTTAATGCGGAATGAAGGCGTAGTCTTGCAAAATGCTATATATGAAAACTAACAAATAATCACAAGATGAAAACAGCAATAAACAAAAATTAACACACGAAATCCACAACTATGTCGATCATATGTCAATTTTGGCAGTAAAATTTTAAAAAAAATTGTACTAATAATTTCATAACAGTAATTAGATGTAAGTATTGATTTGCACATCGCGGAAAGTAGTGTAGGATCAGGATTAGGAATCATTCTGAATCTAAATAAGTGTACTTCCCAATAATTCACCAAATGTTTTCATGAAAGTTAGCAATTAATCTGTAGGAAGGTATTTATAAATCGTCCAAGGCAATATTTTAGGAGTTATGCTTTAGAATGGTTGTAATTAAATACAGAGGAATTTTCCGGAATACGTTTTAAAAGCGAAGAAATTGAGTTAATAGAATTAATTGATGATATGAGTTAATGAAATAAATTTAATCTGATGCTGTCTCTCATCGTTGAGAATAATATAATAAATACAGCATGAATAAGTGGTGATTACCTTTTTATCCGAATAGTAATTTAAGTGTGAAAGTGAATACATGAATATAGTGATCAAGCATAATTTAAATTCGATGAAATCTATATGACGACATTCATCATGTAAGGCGAAATAAATCTTTTCTTTCTCATACACGTCTCTTCAAATAAAACGTTTGAATTTGCACCAACAAGAACTTAATCATCAAAATTAGTATACCTAGCGAGATAAATTAAATTCAATTTCGCTTCAATAACCAACAATGAGATGGCGAAAATCCCCGAAAGATTTAAATAAACGGAACGAATCAAGCATCAACACCACGCCAACGCAATAACAGTCGACAGATCCTAACGTCTTTTTTATTTTAGCGCGTGTTGTGCGCTTAGATAAATGTCATCTTTACCTGACGCGTAAACACAACATAAACAAGCGCACGTTCCTGGAATACGAGCCCAGTGTCAACGCGAGCTGTACAATCGTAGTTCACGCGTCCACGCGGAGATGGCGCTCGGGCACGCATCTCACGCGAGATAAAGCGCGAAGCTCCTCTCGCAACGGCGATTCTATTTAATAACGACGAGTCGAAAAGCGAATCGTCCGCTTTCCCGTCGAACGCCGGTCGACACTTCGCATTTAAAAAGAGTTAATAACGCATATCCTTTTCGGAGAGAGAGACGAAGAGGAAAGGTAGGAGCGAACGAGACGGGGGACGTGTGTGTAATTGTTTGATCGCCAGAAAAGGCGGGGGATAATCTAGCACGCTCTCCTCCGAATCGAGCCGGCGATTACGCGAAACTCAACGTTCGACAACAGTAACGGAATGATTGCGTTCGCCTGGCATAGGAGGAGGACGGAGAAGAGTTGGTAATGCAGTGATGATGCGGGACGAAGATGGAAGTCGGTGGAAATCAGTAGTGCGCGCCGTTGTGTGCGACGGGGAAGGTCAGCCGTACGCCGCTTCTCCGCTGTTTTGGGAAGCTCGCAGCGGAGCCTTTCCCACGCTTCTGTGATGGCATGCGAGTAGGGTCAGGCTACTACCGCGTGCGACCGGCACCTGCCGCCGCAAACACGTGCTAACTTGATTCTTTCACGGGATTACAGGGACGTATTCGGGGGATATTCGGAAAAGGGAGCGTTTTTAAACTTGGATTTATTGTAATTATAAAAGAAGTTTTGTTTTGGGGAATTAACTTCGATGAATCGAAAACACCCATATTATGAATAAATATTTTCACCATTTAAAATATTTGTTTAAAAAAAAAAAATAAACTTTTATTTTAATGAGTTTAAATAATAGCCATAATTCAGAAAAATATCAATCAATTTACTTTTGCATTAAGATAATCAGTTTTTTTATTTTATATGTAAATACATATATTTATTACATATATTTTCGAAGAAAATTCTTTTATTGTTATTGTTTCCATAAAATAAAATTTTTATACCATTAAAATCAACTGTGTATTTAATTTTGTATAATCTTACAAGATTGTATTTACCCAGTCTGATTCCAGTATCAAATCAAGGTCAAAATCACAAAAATGTAATTTTAAATAATTATTGTTAATATGCTATTTGTAAATTTAAACCATTATAAGTAGCAAGTAATATTGCGTAGGAATATTTTAAGTAAACATGGGTCTTTTAGGTGTCACAAAAGGAGAAGATTATCATGAAACGTTACACGTAAAGCTAGGATTAAAAGAAAAACTTATAATACGTATTCTATTTATTACATAGTACTTTAAATTGAAATTAATTTTAGGAGAATCTTTCAGGAAAGGTTTTTTTTACCTACGTACAACTATCAAAATGTTTTTGATAGCAGTGGGTATTCAATTATAATATTTCTTAATCCGGACCTGCGCTTATGAAACCCGATATGTACTATACGTAGAGGTAGGTTTATGTTACGCCTACCAATTTTATCTGCTTTTAAAAGCATCAGCCGGGTTTTTCTGATTGTGCTCTCGTGTTGCCTATCTACATAATACATTGTATAAATAAGTATCCAGTACACGTCTCATGGACATTCATTCTCAGTTATTCTTCTTTTTTTGTGTATCTTTTTTTCTTCATCACCGCTTTATTGAAGTACGTTGAAAGCTCTAGGGTGAATGGGACAAATTTGAATGTGTGTAATCAAATACTGAAGGTGTAATTATAATACAAAGGTATATGAAGCTTTAACATGAAAAAAAAAGAAGTATTTTGAGTCGATATTGGATATGCATGTTTCTGTAATAGATACATATATACAAACTATACATATAGAGTTTTTATAGAGAAACTGTTTTTTAGGGTAATTGATTGTAAATATAATTTTCTTAGTCTATATTGTTCATTTATACAATGGGAGTAACAACATAATTCAAATATGCCACTCTTACAAAATATGTAACATGCTACTACTTTACAATATTACAAACACACAATAAATTACTTGAATCGAAATTATTATTTATAAGGTAACTTTTCATACTGTAACAAAGATATTAGATTATTACAAGAATACACTATATGAAAAACATCTATGAATTATATCAATGGTTAAAATATATATTTTTGTTTTTCAAAACAAAATACCCGAAATTTCAAAATTTTAATTTTGTTTAGTTCAGTACAATTAAATATTATTCTTAAATTCAGGTTTTCAATTTATTTATACATTGTTTGTATCAAAAATTGAAGAATACATATTTTTTCCTTTTTCGAATCGTAAATACTCTATAAAACGATCTATTTATTAATACAAAAATACGTGTTCAAACTTTCCTGACACTTTAAATGAATGAGGTTAAAGAAACGTCAAAAATAAAAAGGATAAATTTAAAATTCAGAGCCATCTACCTTTAAATAGCAGAAACTAAATTTATTAGAAAACTACAATCTGGGTTATCGATATTTATCAAGAACAACTATTTTATTTATTAATTATTTTATTTATACTTAAATATTAAAAATTCCTACAACAACTAAAACTAATAGCAGTTCATATAAATCTAACCCCAAATTATAAAATTTTTATAATAAATTATAAAAATCTTATTTTTGGCTAATATTGAATTGAAACTAATTAATTATTTTCTTTTTTAGGTGGGACATACTTGATGGAATACTAAATTGACTGCGAGCAGGCATGCTGTAATTGAACGCACAGGCAATCAGGCAATTCTCTGGGTACAGGTTGGACTTTCAGTTCGACGGGCCCCCGTATCGGTCAATAGCATGGAATAATGGTATTCTGGCCGATTAACAAGTCAGAGTAAGGATTTAAATTATTCAGGAATAATATCGATACTTTTTTAGGTAAACACTTCGTGGAAACTTAATATTTTTGATAGTGTGGCATAAAAATCGTTCTAAGAGTTCAATATCAACCGTCGTCCTTCGTGGACACAGACAGAATGAGGATTTAAACTAAATTACCAGTAATCAGCCTTCGATTGTTATCGCTATCAGGTAAGCCAACATTAAATTTGAATAGATACCAGTAACTGACATTAAGATACTGTTATTTACTCTAGTTTCAGGGGAATACGGCAAAAGTTACCAAATAGACATCTCGAAGAATGAAAAATCTTCCCGAGCAAAATGTAATAACAACATAAAAACATACCAAGTAAGCTTGAATTAACATAGAAAATAAATTTTACATTATAATTAAGGCTATACTTAGCACCTATTGCTAAGATAGTCCATTTTTATATAGTCATTCTTAATAAATTCAAAATTTGCCTGTAAAGTAGGCAACCGATTACGCGCTTCAACTTGAAATTTCGTTAAATCTTTGGGTTTCTAATGTTTACAGTTTTATTGTTGATTAATGTATGATTTTACCTTAGCGTAAATTACGTAGTGGTGCCATAAATGGTTTCATTTTTAAATTTTTAAAAAAATTAAAAGTTCTAAAGAAATTCCGATTGCATTTTTGTCGTCAATTAATGATTCTTTAGCACTTTCTAGAAGGTGGTCTGGTGCTTTTGAATCACCTTAATTTTGTTTGATCCTTTTTAATTGCAGTTTTTAAAAAAGGCACTTCAAGACTTTTTGTGAAGATTTTTATTTATTCGATTTTTCTTACAAATACACTAAGACTTATTTCATACTAATCTTAGAAACTATATTGGTGGAGGCTGTACTAAGACTGATTTTGTGAACAATTTTCCTACTATTTACAATATGCGTAAATGATAAATTAATGATGTTTTCTAGTGAAAATTGAGATAGGGTTGTACATACAAATATTATAAGTAAATAGTAAACATTTTGAGGCAAATGTTGTTGTTTATGAAATGCATGTTATTATTTGGTTGGTGATTAATTGTTTACATAATTCCTTGTATAAGTCTTCAATGGAACGGGCATTAAAAAAAATATATAAATGTTATTTTATTATTGTGTTTTGAGGCTTAATCCAAAATCTAAGTTGATTTAGGGAAATTATATTTTCTTTGACGATTTGAGTACAAAAACTACTAATTAATCGTCAGCATCAAGTTTATAAAACGAAATTTATGCAACCTGCTATACGTACTTCTTGTTTTTTCCGTTTCTTCTTGATCAATTTACCAAGAAATTTTCACAATTATGTTTAGTTTGTTTTAAATTTAGTTAAAGAGTTAATTGTTTGATTTATTTATTTAAGTGTTAAGTTTTTTTAAATTAATTCCTTTCATTTTTATGTCTTTTGTTTGCATGTCGAGTTAAGGCGTTTTCTACTAGATTTTGTCGATGATTTGTGCGTTGTTCGTATTGTTATACGGCTGCGTTGTAGAATTTTGTCAGGCAGTTCCTTGGTTGAGTTTGACGTGAGTAGATATATTTTAAAATCTTTGCTGCCATTTTGTAATTCTTGAGATTTTGAGATTTGATTTCTGTGATTATTTTGTCCATCAAGGAATTCGCTTTATAATAATTGTTATTATATTGATGTGTGCACGTTATAGATATAAGATCAATTATTATTTTTGTGCAGGAAGATATGTTTTCAGTTTAAATTCTCTCATTATAATTTAAAAAGAGTTAATTTTTTGGTTTACTATTTTGCTGATTCATTTTTATTTTATCTATCACCTGGGTTGGGTGAGTAGAAGCATTGTTCTTGCATTTAGTTTTCATTTTTGTAAATTTCTAGTACAGTCGCGAGCAAATGTTATAGGCACCTTTGACAAAGTTAATGGGCTTCATGTTTCTTGCAATTTTTTTTTGTGACAGATATTTCAACGTTTATATAATCGTCTTTATGGTTACAATAGTCTTTATAGATACCTTTTGTAAATATATTATTTTTTTTTTATATATTTTCAAGTCTTCGAGATGTCACTTTCCCCCTCCCATCCAAAAAGTGACTAAACAAATGCGACTGTAGAGACGTATTCAAATGAAATCCACTATTAGAGGCGTTTCATGTGATGGAGATCGAAAAAATAACAACGCATTGTAAACAATTTTTTGTACTTGATAAACTCATTGGCGTACACCATACTTTTATTTACATTAATAATTTCAACGAACATCGAATATACAGTCGCGAGCAAATGTTATAGGCACCTTCGACAAAACTAATGGGTTTCATGTTTCTTGCATTTTTTTTTGTGACAGATATCTCAACGTTTATATAATCGTCTTTATGGTTACAATAGTCTTTATAGATACCTTTTGTAAATATATTATTTTTTTTTATATATTTTCAAGTCTTCGAGATGTCACTTTCCCCCTCCCATCCAAAAAGTATTATAGCTGTACTAAAAACACTCTAATATGCAACAAATTAATAAGATCCCTTAAAATACTACATATTTATAATGTATTACCTACAAGTTTTTATTTTCTCATTTCTTATTGTGATATTCGCCCAAAATTTAGGGTGCCTATAACATTTGCTCGCGACTGTATTTGTCCACGAATTTATTTCATTTTGTTGAAACCACGTGGTTTGAAATTGAAAGATATTGTATTATCTTCCTGAACAACCAAATCTTTTGCTTTGTATAGGAAATAGCATTGTCCTATTGTAATTTAGAATCAAGTGCAGTTTTTTATTTTTGGCCAGAACCTTCAGTTCCCGTTTTTTTTTTCTGCAAAAATTGTAATTAACCCTTTTATAAATTAAATTTTGATTGTTAATTATTTTCGTTGGGTTAAAAATTCTGTTCTTTTATTTTATATTAAACCTTTTAAATTTTTTTTTGGGGTTTTTAAGAAAGTCAGATTTCATTCACTCACAATTTACTTGTCGTGGTTAGATTCTAGTTTTAATTTGTGAGGGTAACTCTGAAATTAATTGTTTTTTTGTGCCCTTTTAAAATTTTATCCGTTAAGCTAGCTAATTAAATTTTTCTTTTTCATTTTTAAATCAGTTTTGCGCCCTTTTAATTTTATCCGTTGAGCTAGCTAATTTAATTTTCTTTTTCCTTGTTAATTTCATTTTACAAGTTCATTTAATTCAATCAGATACACAGCAGTACATACATAGCCCTCTTAAAAACAACAATATTGACAAATAACCGACAAATTAACGAAAACCCTGAGAACAAGTTTAAAAAAAAATCTGGAAACAGAAACGATAAAAAAAACAGCAGACAACCTATAAGAGAATAAAAAAGAAAAACAAGAAAATAAAAAAAAAAAACGTTCAGAAACGGTCTCGGACACATAAATATACCCACACAGAGAAAAAAGTTCCACAAATCGTTCTGGACGCAACCAATATTTAAGACCGATAACGAATGCGGTAGACTACGGCAATAATCCGGCCTCAATCCTTAACACGATAAGAGGTGGTTCTCAATAATTAGACTTCCGGTGCTCGGCGTGGGAAACCGCGGCAGGTGCTGTGTGACCGCTCAGTCAGCGCTGGCCGATCGTAGCAGGCCGTGAGCGCCGCCACGATTCGTCTCGATTTCTTCTGTTTTTTTTTTGTTCCTGTTTTCATCTTTTATATACCTATGTATGTATATACACTATATATGCGTTCGCGTTTCTCTCGTTTCTTACGAAAATCCGGCCATCAAGTTTATTAGCGCGCTGACGTGACAGGTATAGCTTTGTGAGTTCGACTTATGTATAAAAATATGTGAAGGAGAGTAGGCGCCGTTAGTCTTTTATCTTTTTTTTTTATTTTATTTTATCGGGTAATAATGTATGAGAGGTTAGCTCGGTCGCACGGTCGTTAATTATTATGTAAATTAAAGTTTTAATGAGTGACTTTTTTTTTTGGGCTGTTTCCGTTGGGATTTTTATGGAGGGAATTAAATTAATTTGAAGAAGATTCTTTCCTATTAAATGATCAATAGCGAATGGGATTTATACTAATTTTAAAAAGAAATACTCTCCTCTTAAGGTTTGAGCATAGATAATGTGATGGTTCATTCATTTCATTCATTCATTCAAGTTAGGGTGGGCACTTGATGTCCGGGCACTTGAGCTTGGTGCTCATTGTACCATCCCTATTGATTCTATTATTTCCACTCGAGCAGCTTGGTGTTCTCTATAAAGTCCAGTATCTTGCCCAGTGGATACTTGAGGACCTTCGAGGGCTCCAATAGATCTCTCCCAAAGTACTTCTGCCTAAGTACCTTAAGTTCCTCACAAGTGCAGATTACATGTAAATTCGTTTCCTCCTGTAGTTCGCATCTTCTGCACCACGGTTCGCTTACACGGCCTGTGTTGTATAGATGCTTTTTCAGAGGACAGTGTCCAGTTACCAACACTTTATTTATGAAAACTAAATTATTACAAATCATCCTAACCCCGTGCTCCACCTGAAAAGGTACTACACGAGGCTACCTATTCTAAGTACTATATGGGTTCCATAATAAATTGAAATGATCCTACTCTAACTAATAACTTCCCTATGATTTTTTAAAACAAAAATATAATACGTAGCCTCGCGACCATACGAATATTACTTTTGAAAAATGATAAAAAAAAAGCAAAATGTGATTAGTTCACATAATCGCGAGTCTACTGTAAATCAGTCAGCTATCAGTTATTATTAAATGCGCCCATGGAACGACTTTCGTTATCTCCCAGCATTCGCCAAAGGACACTGATTATATATAATATACTTATATAAAATCAATGGCCACGGAGTAAGGGAAAACCATGGCAAAAACCTTACTCTGGAGGATCTGGGAAGAAGTCCCAGACCTTATTACTGATAGCCACAAATTATTATTATCCTTCTGAGTGCCGAAGAAGCAGCCTCCACGTCTCCTCAAATTCCGACAGCCTTGCCGTTCTCGCGTAGCTACTCCCTTTTCACACATTCAGAAGTTGAACAGGAAAGATGATGACCTAAAAAACAAACAAAACAACAGCAGTACCTATTCTAATACTTAATAGTAACTTAATCCTAATTATTCTAACCAAGAGTAATAAATAAATATTTATATTTTAAATGTTTATAGTTTAACACCAATTCCGACCACTAAAGAGCATAAAATATTCATTTATAAGCGTGCTACCCTACTAACTATCTAAATATCATGCCGTAGCCTATCTAGTTCTTTAGCAACATTACTAAAAAATTCCCACCATTCGATCGACTCATTATCTCGCGTCGCGTCGCGGCCAATTTAACCCCCTAGCTAATGCCCTAACCTCCGTACACGACCGCCACTCATCAGTGAGTGGACATTCAAATAAGACATGCCCCGCTGTATCTACCCCACCACACTCACAAAGCGAATCATTAACCCTACCAATTCTACATAAAATGATTTAAAATTACCGTGACCTGTTATTAATTCTACTGCCTGATACGATAAATTAACCTTCATTTCCCTAAAACGTGTAACGCTACCGATAAATTTCCTAGTCCACCTCCCATTTAAGGTATTATCCCACCTACTCTGCCAATCATTATCAAGTTTATCCCTAAACGCTTTTTTAACTACACTAGCCGAAATTAGCCCAAATCTAATAATCAAACTATCTCCCCTAGATACCGCCTCTTTCGCTAATTGATCCGCCCTCTCATTACCGATTGTACCTACATGAGCCCTAGTCCAAAAAAGTTTTATACCCCCCTCGCGCAACATATCCCAAGTATCTAACAACAAATCGGTCGGATTTTTTAAATTCCCTAACGCCTCTAATACAGATAAGCTATCTGTTATAATTCTCACGTCCCGCATTAATTCCCATTCGCGCCTACTATAAACTACTGCCTGATTTATTGCAACTAATTCTGCCTGAAAAATATTGCAATGATCCCCTAATTTAAACTGTTGATTATGTATTTCAATACCCCTATTATAAACAACAAAAGCCGCCCCTGTACCACCCTCACCCTTCGACCCATCCGTAAAAATTTCTAAACCCTCTCGAAAAGTGCCTATAAATTTATCATAACTAATACTTTTTAATTCCGCGGGATGAATTCGCCCCCCTATATCTACTCGCCTTTCTAAATTAAGTTACCAACACAGTAATGGTTTTAACTTCTTTCTTACTGCGCTTGAGTAGGTTATCAGAGAAACTACCATCCCCATCCCCTATCAGCGTTTTGGTATGCAGTTGACCTTCAGTCGACCTCCATTTCTTTGTACCTTCTTTATCTAACCAGGTCCAGATCTCCCTTCTTGCGGAATCCTTAGTAATCCCACATACGGGCTCTGGACCCATGAAGTGTCTCTTAGAGCCCTCCTTGGCTAGTTCATCGGCTATTACGTTGCCCTTTATATCCTCATGTCCCGGCACCACATAAGACAGAACCGTGTTGTCTCGTGCCAGTGCATTGAGGGATTGTTTGCAGTCCCTAACTAGTTTTGACCTAGTTACAGGGTTTGAGACTGCCTTAATGACAGCCTGGCTGTCAGTCATTATATTAATTTTCCCCCTCATGTAGCCCCCTTTTGCAATCATTTCTGCACAGGCTGCAAGGGCGAATACCTCTGCCTGGAAGACCGTTGTATGTTTCCCCAGGCTTATGTATATCCTTTGATTAGGACTGGGCCCACAAATACCGGCTCCTGTCCCCTGGCTGGATTTGGATCCATCCGTGTACCAGTTTTCGTTAGCAGTGATTTCACTACGTGCCTGGTCTCTGTTCGGTATGGAGATTTTCACCTTTTCAGTGAAGATAATTTCGGGTACCATGCTGTCCATGGGCATTTGTAGCAATGGCCCGTCCAGCAACGTGCCCGTAGTATAAGTGTGTCCTCTCACCCTGAAGTTGGGATGCCACAGGTTGTTGGCTTTCAGTCTAAGGATCGCATTCATTGCCTCCGCTCTCACATAGAGTTCCAGCGGAGGGAGGCCCACAATGGTATCCAAAGAGGCGGTCCTGTACTGTTAGTTGCGCCAGTGATACCCAGCAATGCCTGTGATGGTTCATTCAATGCAATATTTTTCGCACCGATATTGTAGCTTTTTTTTCGATTGATCTACATACTGCTGTGTACTGATTGAATTAATTGAAAAATGCAAAATGAATTTTAAAATGGAAAGAACTCTAAAATTAGCTGGCTCAACGGATAAGATTTTAATGAACGCAAAAGAACTATTAACCTCAGAGTTACCCTCGCGAATAAAAACTTGAATCTAACCACGAAAAGTAAATTGTGAGTGAATGAAATCTGACTTTCTCAATTACCCGAAAAATAGAAAAGGTTTAAAATAAAATAAAAGAACAGAATTTTTAACCCAATGATGCAAATTAACAATCAAATTTATTTCTCAAAATGGGTTAAATTACAACTTGTACAGAAAAAAACCTTGAACTGAAGGTTCTGGCCTAAAATAAAAACTGCACTAGACTCTAAATTAAAATAGGACAATGCTATTTCCTATGCAAAGCAAAAGTTTTGTTTGTTCAGGAAGATAATCCAAAATATTTCGATTTCAATCCACGTGGTTTCAAATTAAAATAAACTAAACGTGGACAATTACTAGAAATTTATAAAAAAGGAAAAAAAAACTAAATGCAAGAACAGTGCTTCTACTCACCCAAATGAGGTGATAGATAATAAAAAATGAAACAGCAAAATAGATAACCGAAAATTAACTCTTTAAAATATAATGAGAGAAAAAAAATTAAAAATATAGCTTCCCAAACAAAAATAATAATTGATCTTATATCTATAATGTGCACACTTCAATATACAGGGTGTATAAAATAAAAAAGTAAATTTTGCTTGGGTGTTAACTACAGGACATATAAAGCACAAACCCACCGAAATCGGATTTCATCATTAAAAACCAAAAAAAAAGTAAAATTTAGAGCCAAAAATTCTTTAGTCCGGGCCTGATGCAAGGAAACGTCATTTTAAGCACCCGCTAAACGTGGTATTATGTATAAATACATTGCACTTATTTAGTATTATTCTTAATGATATGCCGTAAGTTCATTTAACGTCATTCTGAATAAATAAAGGCCCTTGTAACAATAGCAAAACTGAGGCATTTTAAATTTCTTCTTTTTACAAAATAAACATTCCTTTTTTGTTAAGAGCATTCTACGTAAGTCTACAAAGTATTATTTTTAATATCCTGATAAGACGTTTGAGTTTCACCGGATATGCGACTTCAGTAGTTACAAAAAACGTAAATATTTTTCTTTTGCTTTGTCGAATCGAGAGTTAGTTGTTAATAAACGGTACCACATTAATTTGAGTTATTTCTTTTGGATTTATTTAATCATATAACGCAAAATGAATTGAATCGAATTACATAGAAATAAATGTAGATACAGAAAATTTGCAAACACGCCTTTTTACTATGATATCGCGCGAAAATGAATCTATACATTCCCGCGCTTTTGCCGATGCATCAAGCTTCGATTTTCTTTATATGAAATCATGATGGTTCTGAAAAGGATCGTTTTTTCGAGACGGGAAGAATTTAAATAAAATGTTCGAAGTGGCTTGCACTCCAAGCGGCGATCCACATAAAACTAACAGCGGTAATGGCTGAATGATAGTGGTATGTGGGGGTATATTCGGGACAGCACTTAGGTTGAGCACAGGCGTGGCTCTAGCCCATAGCATTTATAAAATATTTTTTTTCTCGTTAATGCTTACAGATAGACCCCCTGTGCATTAAGACTTTTTGATCGTATATGATTACAGTTGCTACATATTATTATATTTACCTCTATATCTGATACACCTGTATACGTGCAATATAAATGTCCATTCCCACCTACTCTTAGTATTGCTATATGGTAATAATAGTAACATGCCCTTTTTTGTTAGTCCGTATGAAGCCTACATTTATAATTTTAATAATTGACGATTTCATAAAAGTAGTTTTTTTGACGTGTTATCGTGCTTAACGAAAGTAATTAAAGTACGCGTATAAAATAAAATTTTCCAAAGAACGATTAATAATATGGTGTAGGTACTAGAGAAGAATGTGGCAGAAACTGTTTTCTGATTTCACAAATATGTTCCACCTACTGAACACGTGTATGCATTCCCCATATTTTCAAAAAATATATGTATGTAGGCAGACAACTAATATAACCCTGTAAGGCAAAGGTATTTTAGTAAGACGAAGATTGATGCATAAAGTCCATGCTGATTTTATATATTAGCGGAGACAATATTAGATTAGAAGAACGCCAAAATAGTAGATGATAGAGAAGGAGGAGTAGCTACATAGTAAACACAAGTAATAGTAATTACAATAACTCAGCAGATTTGATTGTTACAATATTTTTTGTTACAGAAACTATTGAAAATGTAATAACTAGAGTGGTCAACTTTCGTCTGCGCGCCAGGTCAGTACTAAGTTTCATGTACGTGACATTAAAGTTTAACACAAGTTGTGGGAGAACATGAATCGAATGCGAAGGTTGGCAGCATTGAGGGCGGTGTTCAGGGTGATACTTTTAAACGGGGATGTGAAAAAGGATTCTAGAACATTCTAGAGAGAGGATTAAGAACCATTAAAATAAAAGTGAATGTAAAAGAGAAAATAAAGAGAAGGAATTAACGAAAGAGTTGTGAGTTTAATTTATCGAATTTCAGTCATCCTACAAAGTATACAGTTCAGTGTTGGGAAAGAGCAAAATTATTTATTTATTTAACTATAAATATTATACAGGCTCATTCAAATTAAGTGCACACCATTGCTCATCTCTGTATTATTGATTCTAGAAAGTAGGTTAAATTAGCAAAGTATTAGTGTTTTTAACGCTGATTAATATGCAATATACGAAAAAGCAATTGCATGGCGCATTTCCGAGAAATTTTAAAATTTATATATAGTTTTTTTAAAATTGGACCCTGTATATTAATGCCCATGAGACTTGTACTGGATATTTATTATACGATGTATTATGTAGATAGGCAACACGAGAGCACAATCAGAAAAACTCGGCTGATGCTTTTAAGAGCAGATAAAATTGGTAGGCGTAACATAAACCTACCTCTACGTATAGTACATATCGGGTTTCATAAGCGCAGGTTCGGATTAAGAAATATTATAATTGAATACCCACTGCTATCAAAAAAACATTTTGATAGTTGTATGTAGACAAAAAAAAACCTTTTTTTGAAAGATTCTCCTAAAATTAATTTCAATTTAAAGTACTATGTAATAAATACAATACGTAATTAAAAGTTTTTCTTTTAAACCTGGCTTTAGTGTGACGTTTCAGAATAATTTTCTCCTTTTGTAACACCTAAAAGACGCATGTTTATTTAAAATATTCCTACGCAATATTATTTGCTACTTATAATGGTTTAAATTTACAAATAGCATTTATAATAATAATTATTTAAAATTACATTTTTGTGATTTTGACCTTGATTTGATATTGGAAGCAGACTGGATAAATACAATCTTGTAAGATTATACAAAATTAGATACACAGTTGATTTTGATGGTATAAAAATTTTATTTTATGGAAACAATAACAATAAAAGAATTTTCTTCGAAAATATATGTAATAAATATATGTATTTACATATAAAATAAAAAACTGATAATCTTAATACAAAAGTATATTGATTGATATTTTTCTGAATTATGGCTATTATTTAAACTCATTAAAATAAAAGTTTATTTTTCTTTAAACAAATATTTTAAATGGTGAAAATATTTATTCATAGTATGGGTGTTTTCGATTCATCAAAGTCAATTCCCCAAAACAAAACTTCTTTTATAATTACGATAAATCTAAGTTTAAAAACGCTCCCTTTTCCGAATATCCCCCTAATACGTCCCTGTAATCCCGTGAAAGAATCAAGTTAGCACGTGTTTGCGGCGGCAGGTGCCGGTCGCACGCGGTAGTAGCCTGACCCTACTCGCATGCCATCACAGAAGCGTGGGAAAGACTCCGCTGCGAGCTTCCCAAAACAGCGGAGAAGCGGCGTACGGCTGACCTTCCCCGCCGCACACAACGGCGCGCACTACTGATTTCCACCGACTTCCATCTTCGTCCCGCATCATCGCCGCTCCAACTCTTCTCCGTCCTCCTCCTATGCGAGGCGAACGCAATCATTCCGTTACTGTTGTCGAACGTTGAGTTTCGCGTAATCGCCGGCTCGATTCGGAGGAGAGCGTGCTGGATTATCCCCCGCCTTTTCTGGCGATCAAACAATTACTACACACGTCCCCCGTCTCGTTCGCTCCTACCTTTCCTCTTCGTCTCTCTCTCCGAAAAGGATATGCGTTATTAACTCTTTTTAAATGCGAAGTGTCGACCGACGTTCGACGGGAAAGCGGACGATTCGCTTTTCGACTCCCGTCGTTAAATAGAATCGCCGTTGCGAGAGCAGCTTCGCGCTTTATCTCGCGTGAGATGCGCGCCCGAGCGCCATCTCCGCGTGGACGCGTGAACTACGATTGTACAGCTCGCGTTGACACTGGACTCGTATTTCAGGAACGTGCGCTTGTTTATGTTGTGTTTACGCGTCAGGTAAAGATGACATTTATCTAAGCGCACAACACGCGTTAAAATAGAAAAGACGTTAGAATCTGGCGACTGTTATTGCGTTGGTGTGATGTTGATGTTTGATTCGTTCCGTTTATTTAAATCTTTCGGGGATTATCGCCATCTCATTGTTGGTTATTGAAGCGAAATTGAATTTAATTTATCTCGTTGGGTATACTAATTTTGATGATTAAGTTGTTGTTGGTATAAATTCAGACGTTTTATTTGAAAAGACTTGTATGAGAAAGAAAAGATTTGTTTCGCCTTATATGATGAATGTCGTCATATAGATTTCATCGAATTTAAATTATGCTTGATCACTATATTTATGTCTTCACTTTCACACTTAAATTGCTATTCGGATAAAAAGGTAATCACCACTTATTCATGCTGTATTTATTATATTATTCTCAATGATGAGAAACAGCATCAGATTAAATTATTTCATTAACTCATATCATCAATTAATTCTATTATAACTCAATTTCTTCGCTTTTAAAACGTATTCCGAAAAATTCCTCTGTATTTAATGACAACCATTCTAAAGCATAACTCCTAAAATATTGCCTTGAACGATTTATAAATACCTTCCTACAGATTAATTGCTAACTTTCATGAAAACATTTGGTGAATTATTGGGAAGTACACTTATTTAGATTCAGAATGATTCTCCTGATCCTACACTACTTTCCGCCATGTGCAAATCAATACTTACATCTAATTACTGTTATGAAATTATTAATACAACTTTTTTTAAAATTTTACTGCCAAAATTGACATATGATCGACATAGTTGTGGATTTCGTGTGTTAATTTTTGTTTATTGCTGTTTTCATCTAGTGATTGTTTGTTAGTTTTCATATATAGTATTTTTCAAGACTACGCCTTCATTCCGCATTAAGTGCATCACGTGTTTTTATTGTTTTAGCAAAATGCCAATTTGCACTAGAGTAAAATATATTTATTCGTTTTAAATGTGATGACAGATACATACGGATCATCGCCCTAGAAAGCCAATTACGATAAATTGCACAACAAACTGGTAGAAATACACATACTAAATAGTGTAATCAAATGCAATATGAATTTTTTTATAGGTTTATCTTATGGATCACCTCAGAAAGCAATAAAACGGACACTCCATTATCATCTATATAAGATCTTTGTTGTGCAGTAATTATTGTTATTAGATTTTGAGAAACGTATGGAATATTGCCATTGATTCAATACAAATTCAAGGAATGCCGATGTTTTAAGCCTTATTTTTTTGTTGATGAAACCTAGTTTAATTTAATGGGTGATAAAAGTTCTTAAAATATTATAATTTGATACGTACAAAATCCGTATTTGCAAGTATTTTTTGATAACAGAGTTATTGGCATTAAACGTTGGCCATCTACATTATAATAAATCAACTTTCATTTTCTGCTCTGTGCACACATCAACAACAAAATAATAAACACTATATATAATACATAAAATAATATATACCAATACCTAGAAAAAGAAAACTAAGCGGAGTTCAGTTAGCTACAGTGGTAGCAACTCCTCTTCCACTCAACTTATACTTATGCTTACTTAAAAACTAAGAACTGAAAAAGAAGAGAGAATCAACTTAAAGAGGAAAGCAAGCAAAAGTACGATTTACAAATTCAATACTCATGTTATCATTCCAACTACTGAAGGTCCAATGTTTCCCAGGTAACCAATGATGTTCACAGTACGTAAAATACTGTTATTTCAATCATTCCAACTCCAAGTCTAAAAATATCACCCGATCTTACACTCCTAGACTTTTTTATTTGGTTATCTAAAAAATAAAGTTCATTGGAACCAATTACATATATGCATGAATTAAAATAAGCAATAACAACGGGAATAGAGAATAGTACAAATGAGCAATTATTATAAATGTTTCTAAAAACATGAAGAAGAGGGTAGAAGCTTGCATAAATAATGGTGATTCTCAGTTTAAATACAGTATGTAACCAGTGTGGGTATTTTAAGGGAAGATGTTCTCAGATTCTTAGTTTGTAAAATATTTTTGTTGTAGATTAACCTATGACTGTGAAGAGCTTCTATTAATTTCTGCTTATTTAGTTTCTTGTATAAATTATGAAGAGCTTCTAATCATTTCATCAATTTTTTGATAGCTGATAATGTGCAAAAACCGGTACCAAAGTGTTTTTCTTATGCTTAATATAGAATCAAGTAAAGAAAAAATAAAAGTGAGAAAGAATTTTACATAATATCAAGAAATTTATGCAAGACATTTCATACATTATTATCAATGATTTTTAGAAGATATCTCAGAAACAACTGAAGTAAACGAGCCATATCTTCTCCAAAGTTTCCTAACAAAGATTTAAAATGCGGATATTTATTGCACAATTACATAAAACATGACTAGGTTTAAACTTTGAAAGCTCTTGGTCGAATATTCTTCATCTAAACTTTTACGATAAAACAAAACAAGAATCGTTCAAAAATACTCAGCGTTTTTTGAGAAATAGGAACACAAAGATCACATTATTCAAGGTCGCTCGCAAAAGATCGTAAAAGATAATCACTTACTTCTCCAAATAAACTCTTTGAAACATGATAGTTTTACCAAATCATTCATAATATTCAACAAAATAGTATCAATTTTAAGCACCTACTGAAAGCACATTGTCAAAAATGTTTTTTTTTATTTACTTTTAGTAATTAATAATAAATTGATAAATTAGTTAAATATTTACCCCAGCATCGTTGAAAAAATCACAATTCTAAATGTTTTAAAAATTAGAAATTATAAATACATAAATTGAAATGTACTAATATATTGACAAAATGTATACCTGTTTTGATACAATTTTTGGAACCAGTTTCAAGATAATTCAAGATAATCTACATCGATAAATGGGTATTTAAATCGAATGGAATCCAAAATTTTATGATTGATAGTCTGCATATCTGATTGGTCTTCATTTTTTTTGGTATAAATTGTCTTCTGCAATATATAGTCAATTTGATAATAAAATGTTTAATATACTTATTAGATAAACTTCTAAATTAAATACAAGATGTGGGACATTCTATCACAGTGCGTAGGATATTACCTAACAGAAGGTTAAGTACATACCATGGCTTGGAGATATTCAGAAAACCTACAATTTGCTACAAATTTACTTTTCTGGAGTCTACTATCACTTATAATATTGTTTTGTGGGAATCCAGTTGTGACATTCAAAGGATTCTAATAATAGCAAAAACGTTTTATTAGACTTATTTTTGATATAAAACCGACACAATCATGCAGGCCCCTTTTTATATCTAGGGCATACTTACTGTGCCTTACCTTGCCATTAAATATGCATAAAACTTCTACGTTTGAAAAATCTTGGTTCAATTATGGCCTTATTCGCTGTCTGACTATTTGGGGTAATCTTAACCCTTTTGTATTATTGTATGCCACTTGTGTAATAATAATAATAATAATAATAATAATAATAATAATAATAATAATAATACTGGTATATTTGTAATAAAGCCATTACAAGAATTGTGACGAATATCTTATCTTATAAGGTATAATATGTGTATTATCCCGTATTCATTTTTTTTTAAGTGTTATGTCTTGTAACAAGTTGTAACAAGTTGAATTTTTATACTGAAATTTTAATTATTTATGTATACAAATGACAATGTCAATACTATTGTAAGTAAATGACAATAAAAATCTATCTATCTATATTTCTGCCTATTTAGTTTCTTGTATAAATTATGAAGAATGTCTGATATAAGTTAAGATATTACATAAATGTGTATTTTGTGAAACAAACCCATATTGGATAAAATATATTTATTTTGGGTGTGATTAAAAATAGTTTTTTTTCCAACACATCTAAAACTTAAATAAAATTCCATTACCTTGTATTTACGTATTAAACTAAACCCCAATAAAATATTGAAGACCCTTCATCATAGCCATCGATTTAATTTCTAATTAACCACACATCCTGCTAACTTCCTAATATATCCATATTGGTGATAATCACACCAGTTTGTATTTAGGGTCCCACCCTTCTGTTCCCACGATAACCATCACGTTTTTACACAATCACTGTAATCATGAATGACACTCCGCTACACGACAATAGGGTAGCACGTGCTAGACCCTAACTTCCCCTTTTATTTACTCGGTTTAACTTTCCCTTCCGACATTGATATTAACTCCATGAAACCTTTCTATTTAATCAAACAGTAAGTAAACACATTTACCGGTAATTCTCTTTAGTTTGGCGCTAAATTTTGCCTTTGATAGGAGGTGCTATCGCAAAACAGCGCGTTTGTTATTCGTATACTGCTTTAGTGTGATATCGGCAATATAGTGCTTATAAATCTGTTCTTGTGGTCTTATTAAAATCGTCAAGTTGCAGTTTTATATGAAATTTTCTCACCAGCAAAGGATTACCGACACATAAACTTGGATAATCACCATCGAACGACTTTATATATACATAGATAAGTGAAATATTATCCTTATTAGATATATACGATCTATTCCACATTCCTGTCTATCAGTTATTACTTGAAACAATCTCCGAAATAATCAAAACTCCCAAAGGCATATAAATCGATCCTCGGCCATATCGCGGAATCTCACAGCCCCGTAATTATCCCGTATAATCTGAGGCCGTAAAATTAATTAGTCGCCGTATTATTAGGCTGTTCAGTCGCTTTTCTACCGCCCGAAGCGCCACCGGTTTTACGTCTCCTTTTCTGTCGGGGAGTTTATAATTTTTAATCGAGATCTGTGACGATGATTCTCCTTTTATTGGCGTCATACTAAAATGAGTAGCTGTGCAGTTGATTTCCGACGAATATTCGTGAAATTGGGACGTGATTTTTATAAGTGGGTGCCGGTATTAATTTCATTGAGAAAGTTTTATACCTATGAAATTGAAGTTCTTGGAAATCTCTGCTGTATTATGTAGGAGTTTGTCGTGGTTTATTAGTAATTTATTTTGGTGATAAATTCACGTAATTCATATCTATTCGAATGTAATAAATTTAAACGGTTAGTACAACTGACCAGATTGATATATGTAATAAATAATAATACAATTCATCCCAATCAAGTACTTTAATAGTAATTATGATTGCGGCTTACATGTTTCTGCCTAAAGAAGCCACCCCAGTAACCAACTATATTTATTTCATATTTTATAAATATTTAAAAAATATTAAATCTAGAATATTAGTTATATTAATATAATATGCATAAAATATATTATAGAAAATATATTAGGAAAACATTTAAAAAATATATGTTATGTAGCATTATAATATTTTATTGCAAATGTTTTCTCAATATATTTTTTATAACTCTGCAAGAATATTTTGCTTTGCATTTCTGTAAATATTTATTTTATATAAAAAAAAAAGATTGAATTTTTGCTTTTGTACATTTGGTGCGTAGGACTAATAATATAAAATGGGTAAAATATGCATACATGTTAAGTAGGTATGTACCTATTTAAAATGATAGTTTAAAGATTAAATTAGAGAATATATATCTAATATGATTTAATTAGTATCTAAGTTGAGCGCTGTAACTTTTCTATTAATATATCTGCGTTTTGTATTATATTATTTGTAATATTTGTAAGTTGCGAACGTCAACACAACACCTCTATTCATTACGGTGCCGGTGTTATATGATTTAGTATTGTTTATGCGTCTATGAATTAGGTACATACATAGAATGCATACGCGCACGTGCGTATCATCAACGTTTTCATTCGTTTGCCCGTTACATGTTATAGTTTATAATAGTATACGATTAGGGCAGATTAGGGTTAACTGTGTAATTAATTGTTGCGGGGTGTGTTTTAGTTTTTGTGGTGACTACGAGGTAAGCAAAACTTTGAACATGTCATGGCATTTATAAAATAATTGGAATGCTCAATATCGCTATGTACAGAAATCGTTTAATAATATAATTGTAGGAATTTTATGCATCATATATGTACTGCATCTACCAGATAAATTGCTAATTGATTTGCTTAAGAGATTCATCTCGGTAGATAAGCGTCATAACCTCAAATAGAGGTTAGAATACGTTGTGTTGTTTTATTGTTTGTACGTAGAATGCTTTCAAATATTATGAAATAAAGTAAAAATAAGTATCGTAAGTACTAGAATGTAGCTACCACTCCAATTATTGTAAATGCTCCAAATGTATTAGTAGGTGTTGATAATGTTGTACGATGTTTTATTCATGGTATGATCTAATACAATTGGCATTGTTTTAGAGGCCACAAGGAAACGCCATGAGAGCGCCACTACCGAAGATATGAAAAAAGCCATAGGGTTGTACCTGGCACCAGCCAACGCTAGACTTAAAAATGAGTATTTTTCATTTTTATTGGCTTATTCAAATAAAATGATAATAAATACGATTGTTTTTTATTTAGAACACTTCAATTAAAAAAATAGTGATTAATTTGATAAACCTTCAGTATGCCTTAAAAGATGCCAGAATTATTAATTATTAACTTGTATGGTGAGTGTGAAAAAACAAGTTCTTACCTTTTAGACAACTCTATGTATGTTTCAACTTTTCGTTATCGACGTTATACATTCTAAATAACCAAGAACAATTTTAGTTCATTTTGACAAATTAAATAGATTGCATAAAAAATCTCAATTTTCATATAAATATTTTACAAATATTTTAGAAAAAAATATAGCGCTTACATTAATTTTAAAATATGGAATAAATATTTTAATTGAATATTTTATCTATATTTAGAAAAAAGTATGAAAAATATATTCAAAAACCTCTCACGAAAAATATTTATAAAATATATTTTTAAAAATATCTATGTAATATTTCTGGCTGTTAGGGTTGCGATTATAGCGCAATCTGTTACGAATCGAAAAAAAAGTTTCAAACCAAAACTACATATGTACTGATGGCGTAGAATCTCTATTATGTTATATACTCCCAATAATTTCCTAAATATTGTCAAACCACCCTATATACTATAAAAAGAGACTACACACGGAAGGGAAATCGTGTCATCCGTAATTTGCTGTCCTCTCATCGGCAGAGAGAGCGACTGGCAACGACACAACAACGACAACAGCATGATGATCGTCCATTATTACCTATCACGGAAGACAACTTATTGTAGAGTAGGCGTGGGGCTCGTGTAGCGTGAGAAATGAACGGCCCCACGTTAAGCGGGCCGCTATGATTACCCCCGCTTCCGTTCGAGCGATCGCGAGAACTACTCTCTCACAATTACATCCCGTGCGCGGCTTTTTATACGACGGGATCCTCCGGCCACTTAACGCAATACCGTGCACGCAGCATCGAATCAAGTTTTTGTTGATGTTGTTGTTGTAACTGACTGACAAAACTGCGAAATCTTTAAGGTGAAACTATTGTATAGATTCGCTGTAAAAAGTCGAATGTTTAGTGCCATTTGCGTACACGGTTAGAGTTGATTTCGAGGGTAGTTACTGATAACAGTAAACCTTATGAATTCTCTTGTCCGTAATTATTATTTAGCTGAAATTTCTTGGTTTGTGGACTCGTCGTTATTATATAAAGTTATCGCATTTTTTGCAGCATAATTGCACACTTTTGTTATACAATTTATGTTGACAGAACCTATATATTACAGTAGCATTAAGTGCAGATCACTTGTTGCAAATAGTACGTTTAGCCCAGTGGTAATAGTTGCAACTAATCGTCAACAAAATAATTGTAATATTTATTGTAAGTGAACTGACATAAAGATTTTGAATACATACTAACTACGCTGTTGCTATAATTAATATACCTAGTTGTGTGGCCAAGGAGTACGGCCATTGTAGGCCAGTTGGGACGCAAATATATTAAAAATACCGGGTAGGTTAACCCAAGGCCCCATCCGCATAAAGAATCCCAGCGAAAGAAGAAGTACCGAGCCTATAAGCAATCGGATGTTTCAAGATTGCAGTTTTAAACCACGGGATGGGATATTTGAATTCCCCATCATTGTGATGATATCTGCGCCCGCTGGTGAAGTTAAAGTGTGGATGCCGTCGCTAGCTGAGTGACAGTCCAAGTGCCACCTGCAGTTAGGGATACCCCGACGAAGTAGCCGTTTTCGAGGCGATCACCGGACATAACCGCCACGTACGCCGACAAAGAATCAACTCGCCGAGACAACGCCCAGTGCAAAGAACCAACAGAAACCGCAAGTTACCGCCTAGGTATATTATTCTTTGTTTGTTATTAGTTGTAACTTCAAAGCCATATTTCTCTTTGTCCTCTGTATAGATTTCAATAACTAAATAACGTTTCAAAGGGGCCCCATTTACCTTATCTTTTATTATTGCTTTGTTCATTTTTTTATTATCAAGGAATATATTTTATGAGTCATTACGTGTAAATTGTTTAAAAAAAAACTGTTGTTAAAGTGAAACCAATATCTCTCATTCATATCAGGTAGTCACTGTGTTTGTCCTATACAAGATAAAACTATTACTAATAATATTGCTTTTTTTCTTAAGTAGTAAGTATTATGTGCCATCTTTAGCAAAATAAATGCAAATTTAATGTTCAATTATTAATGCAATCGAATCTACAGCACACTGAATAGTAATTAAAAATTATTTGCAAACAATTTTGAATTACGCATTGTTCGGTATGCAGTACTTATAGTTGCGGTTGCATAAATAATCGAAGATTTGCGGAATTTATTTTTTGTACTTTATCAGTTATTCACACCGAGTATACAGTAAGCTACTTCATAAATATTCACTAAATTTCCTCGTTTCCTACTAACTATAGTTGAACAACAAATTTAAGGTAAGTATATTGTATATTTATAGCAAAGCATTACCTTCTATATATCAGGTATTTAGTGAACGTGCATTAATGATAGGTACTCTTTCCTTATCACAAGTAATCCAAATAGCTTGTATTAATTATGAAGGAGTGATAGCTGTTATAGAATAGTTCACTCACAGCAATACACCTACTACTTGACAAGAGCAAATCTTTACTTACTGCAACTACATATATCCTTTGGCTTAACTACTTCAGTTTAATTATCATAAGTTAACGGTATAAAGCAGACCGTAAGTAACTTAGATTGCTTCTTGTTAGTATCAGTGTTTATAGGATCTTTTTTTTACTAGTGCTAAGTAATCTGTGCTTTTGTCGTCTATTCAGCTGAACTTTTTACTTACGATAATTGTATTTTTATTTATGATTAATACATTTTTTTCTTAGTGTAATTAACTCAAATAAAGTTTATGTGAAATCACTTTTTTCAAAGATATACATAGGGGAAGGTGGGGCAAGATGGGTCCACGAGGCATGATGGGGACATCGTCTTATCTACAAAACGGCAGTAAGCATCTGTCAAATAATAGCAGTCCTAATATTGACAAGTGCTGTTTTATGTTTGTTGTAATGTAGGAAACTTTAATAGTCGTAATAACAAAGTTATTGCTGTTTATGCCTGAACTTTGCAATTTCCAGAATTTCGTTATTATTTTGATGGTGAGTTCAACGGGCAGTATCGGAAGCATAAGTAAATTATCTACAATTACACTTTTTTGTGCTTATTAATTGACATGTATTGCATATATTTTCTATAGTGCGTTATTTGTTTATTTCAAATATTTAATATGTTATTATAACATAACCAGAAAATATCCCAAAGAGGCAAGATAGGGATATCATTATCTCACTCTTTAGTCCGATCCGTTATGCCTGGATATGTCATTATGCTTTCTCGAAGACATAATGCCTATTTCTCATGTTAGGAATAAAGTACAGGTTCAATCAAAGTGTAACAAGGGAATGACAACAATCCTTACAAGCACTACCTATAAAAATCTGCTACAAGAAAATAGAAGTCTGGAGAATCCCTAAGGCAACTAGAAGTGCTGAGGGAGAGTTAAAGGAAAAAAATGACAAAGAAGAAAACAGAAGAGATCAAGAAGTCGAATTTTGTAAGGAAAGCAAAGAGATAGATTTTTAGAAAACGTCAAGGAAATAATCAAGTTCTTCTGTTGAGGAAGATGACGCTCAATTTTAGTATTATAAGGGGAGGTATTGATACAATGCCATAGATGGCGAGGTTGGGTACATGGAGGCTGTGCGAATAACGTGGATGAGTTCGTCTTCTATTGTCTCAATTGTGAAGATTAAGTTTAATATTCTTATCGTTAAAGTATTTTTTTTTTATTTTAAATATTTCCGCTTTAAAGAGTTTAAGCTTTGTTCCTGCATGTTTTTAAGAATATTTTAAGAATCTATTACCTAGATTTATGGTACGACCCATTCTTAACTCGCCTGGAACCCTATCCTGCCCCCATGGTGGGGCAAGATGGTGTATTTACATATATCTTTTCAAAATTTTCTCACAACATCAAGAGTACCCATCGAAAAATTGTAAATTCATCCATCAGCAGATAAATGTTTAAAGATTACAACAAGCGTACTTAGAATCTTGTATATCAATTTGCATTCCTGATGCAGTGTTCTAAAGCTTAATGTTCCCATCTTGCCCCACCTTCCCCTACATTTCTTCTTGGAAGACATTTTTGTCACAGTGTAGATATGAAAGCTCTTGCAAAATCCTTGTATGTAGTATATCTAGATTTTATATTTAAGTATCGACGACAAAGTGGTTGAAAATACGTCCATCTCATATCGAAAGAAAGAGAAAACCATCATAGCAGAAGAGAAATCGGAACAACGAGAAATCGCTTCGGCATCCATCATGCATCGGGGTTGAGTAGAGTTGGTTATAGGATCCGCGAAGGCTCATCTCACCCTCTCAGAGTGAGTTAAGAAACACACGTGTGTCGTTCGTGTGTGCGTCACAACGCTTCGCCTCATCGCGACCACGGGGGCCAGGTGCTCATCGGGTGTGGGAACTCGGAACGTTCCGAGGTTCCCAGGCTCGGCGTTCGCACCTGCCGCCCTATAGAAGGACGCGCGGCGGTTCGTGCTGTCCGCGCGACCGATCCCCCGGATAAGGATGGAGAATTATCTCTCGTGTTTTTCGTCTTTTGTTTGGTTCTCTCTCTGCGAGTTTGGTGTTTTTTTTTTTTCTTCTCTTGCCCTTATTTCGGTGGCGTGCCAGGGCAACGTGTAGAGTGGTCTAATTAACGGATGTTGTCCACGAAGCGAAAATGGCAAGACGTCAATTGCAGCTTTTTGATTATATGTAGGTATACTATGCAGATACAAATGTATACTCATACATCAAGCATTATAGTTTTTCTTCTAAAAATCGGGTTTTATTCATAAGGATACCCTAACAGTCAGAAATATTACATAGATATTTTTAAAAATATATTTTATAAATATTTTTCGTGAGAGGTTTTTGAATATATTTTTCATATTTTTTTCTAAATATAGATAAAATATTCAAATAAATATTTATTCCATATTTAAAAATTAATGTAAGCGCTATATTTTTTCTAAATATTTATAAAATATTTATATGAAATTGAAATTTTTTATGCAATCTATTAATTTATCAAAATGAACTAAAATTGTTCTTGGTTATTAGAATGTATAACGTCGATAAAGAAAAGTTGAAACATCATAGAGTTCTCTAAAAGGCAAGAACTTGTTTCTTCACACTCACCATACAAGTTAATAATTAATAATTCTGGCATCTTTTAAGGCATACTGAAGGTTTATCAAATTAATCACTATTTTTTTTAATTGAAGTGTTCTAAATAAAAAAACAAACGTATTTATTATCATTTTATTTGAATAACCAATAAAAATGAAAATACTCATTTTTAAGTCTAGCCTTGGCTGGTGCCAGGTATAACCCTATGGTTTTTTCATATCTTCAGTAGTGGCGCTCTCATGGCGTTGCCGTGTGGCCTCAAAACAATGCAATTGTATTAGATCATACCATTAATAAAACATCGTACAACATTATCAACACCATACTAATACATTTGGAGCATTTACAATAATTGGAGTGGTAGCTACTTCTAATACTTACGTACTTATTTTTACTTTATTTCATAATATTTGAAAACATTCTACGTACCAACAAAAACAACACAAACGCATTCTAACCTCTATTTGAGGTTATGACGCTTATCTACCGAGATGATCTCTTAAGCAAATCAACTAGCAATTTATCTGGTAGATGCAGTACACATGATGCATAAAATTCCTACAATTATATTATTAAACGATTCTGTACATAGCGATATTGAGCATTCCAATTATCTTATAAATGCCATGACATGTTCAAAGTTTTGCTTACCTCGTAGTCACCACAAAAACTAAACCACACCCCGCAACAATTAATTACACAGTTAACCCTAATCTGCCTAATCGTATACTATTAAAACTATAACCATGTAACGGACAAACGAATGAAAACGTTGATGATACGCACGTGCGCGTATGCATTCTATGTACTAATCCATAGACGCATAAACAATACTAATCATATAACACCGGCACCGTAATGAATAGAAATGTTGTATTGACGTCGCACTTACAAATATTACAAATAATATAATACAAACGCAAATATATTAATATAAAAGTTATAGCGCTCAACTTAGATACTAATTAAATCATATTAGATATATATTAACTAATTTAATCTTTAAACTATCATTTTAAATAGGTACATACCTACTTAATATGTATGCATATTTACCCATTTATATTATTCTTCTACGCACCAAATGTACAAAAGCAAAAATTCAATCTTTTTTTTATATAGAAATAATATTACAGAAATACAAAGCTAAATATTCTTGCAGAGTTATTAAAAATATATTGAGAAAACATTTGCAATAAAATATTATTAATGCTAAAAATATTTTAAATGTTTTCCTAATATATTTTCTATAATATATTTTATGCATATTATATTATATATATATAACAGCGCTACAGGCCATGCAGGCCCTTGGCTTCCATACTCTTCACTACCTCTCTCCATCTCTTCCGGTCCATCGCTCGCTGCCGCCAGTCCCGAACTCCCCATCTTCTCCACATCCTCCTTCACTTGTTGGTACCATCCTTCCTTTGGGCGTCCTATTCTCCTCCTACCGCCTTCTCCCCCATATAGGGCTTTTTTTACTGCTCTACTTTCCGGCATTCTTAAGATATGTCCTAGCCATCTACTTCTCTGCGCCTTGATTTTAAAAACAATTGTCGGGTTTGAGTACATAGCCCATACTTCGCTGTTTGTTCGTCTTCTCCACTGTCCTTCTCCATCTCTGCTCCCTCCAAATATCTTCCTTAGGACCTTCCTCTCCCAAATTTCCAGCTTCCTTTCACTCGCTTTGGTCATTGTCCAGGTTTCACAGGCGTATAAAACCGCTGGGCGAATAACTGGTTATACAAACGTATTTTAGCTGCTCTAGATATGTTTTCGCTTTTAACATTTTTGACAGTGACCACACTACTCTATTCCTTTAATATCCTATGATCTATTTCCTTGTCATCCTGGACTTTGTTCGTGACAATCGTCCCCAAATATTCGAACTGCTGTACTCTTTCGATGTTATAGTTCTTTCCTCCTGCCTTAAAAATTGAGTAGTTGTTATTCTCTGCTATATCCCCTCTCATTGCCATATACTTTGTTTTCTTTTCATTTATTCGTAATCCATATAAGTTGCTCGTTCCGTCAACCTTTGAAAAGCCTTTGTAGTTCTTCTTTGATCTTGTAAGTAACACTATATCGTCAGCGTACGCAATACATTGTTCCTGTGGTGGTAACTAGTCCTGATGTTGTATCTTACTTCTCTTATAATTGCTTCCAAACTAAATTAAATAAATTCGTTGAGAGCGGGTCACCTTGTCTTAGTCCTTTGCTTACTTAAAATGTTTTGAAAAACTTTCTTCTATTAAGACTTGTTGTTTGTTTGTGTTAGAGTCATTTCTACTAGTCTTATCAATTTCCTTGGTATACCCAGTTTTCCAAGGGCCTTAATCATACCTGTTCTCGAGATCGTATCGTACGCTTGTTTAAAATCTATAAATAACATGTGCAAATCTAGGTTCCGTTCGTAGCTATTATGCAGTATTGTTTTCAGCATGAATATTTGGTCCACTGTCGATCTTCCCTCCCTAAAACCTCCTTGATACCCCCTACTATCTTATTTTCATAATTTTTTTAGTCTTCTACGTAAGAGTATTGCTACTATCTTGTATACGACATCTAATAATGCTATTCCTCTGTAGTTCTCACCACCGAGTTAAATCGCCTTTCTTAGGAATCAGACATATAACGGCATTTCTCCATTGCTCGGCATTACCTCTTCTTTCCATACTCTTCTTATCAAATTGTATATCTTTTCTTCTAACTCCTCGCCTCCTTGTTTAATAATTTCAGCTGGAATTCCGTTGCTCCGGCGCTTTTATTGGTTTTTAATTCTTTTATTATTTCTCTTATTTCTTCTCTTCTGGGTCCTCATTTCTTCCTCTTCAATTCTATCTATGTCTTCGCTACTGCGTTCGTATTTCCGCCTCCTCGTTCCCTTCATTTAGCAACTCTTCCAAGTACTGCGCCACCTACTTAGTTTTTGTTTCGTTTCCCCAAAAGTAGGCCCTCTTCATTTCTACAATACACTCTTTGTTGTTTCTCCCCTCTCTTACTGTCTTAGTCTCCTGATAAAAGTTTCGGATTTCTTTATTTTTATAGGATTCCTCTACTGTTCTTAACTGATTATCTATTTGTTTTCTTTTTATTTCTACAAATTCGTTTTGCTATTTTTTCTTTTTCTTCATAGATTTTAATGTTATTTTGTGTTCTATTTTATCCAATTCCATCTTCGCTTTATTCCTATCCATTAGGCCTGTTTGCACTCCGTATCAAACCACTCTTCTTTTCTCTCTCGCTCTTTTACTCCAAGGAACTGTTCTGCCACCTTCACCATTGCTGCCTGTATTACTTTCCATTCTTCGTCAATTGTCTGACCCGTTTCCGTAGTCTCTCCCAATTTTATTTTCATTTCCTTCCTAACTTTATTTACTATCTCCTCCTCTTGTAACTTTCTGACATCATATTTCGCCTGTCATTTCTAATTATCTCCCGTGGAGGCATTTTGTTTAAGACTACCTATAACTAGTGCATGATCGCTATCTGCATCTGCCCTCTATAAGCTCTGCAATCTGTAATTTCATTAGCATGTTTTTTCTCTATCAAGAAATGATCTATTTGATTTCTGGTCAGTCCATTGGGGGAAATCCATGTTATTTTGTGAATATTCTTATGGTCAAAGTTCGTGCTCATTATTTTCATTCGTGTTTCCGTAGCAAATTCTATCAACATTCTTCCATTTTCATTGCTTTCTTGATGCAGACTCTTCCCCCCTGTGATATGTTTATACAGTTCTTCTCTTCCCACTTTCGCATTGAAATCCCCAATTATTATTTTTATATCATATCTTGGTATAGTGTCTATTATTGCATTTAACTTCTCATAAAATTCGTTTTTTATCTCTAAATCTTGTCCTCTGTTGGAGCGTGACCATTAATAATGCTTATTTTCCTATATTCACCGCGCAGTCGTAAATAACATATCCTTCCTGATATTGGCTTATAATCCACTACTAATCTCTTAACTTCTTCACTCACCAAAAATCCTACTCCAAAATGTCTATTTCTCCCTCCACTCTTGTAAAGCATATTTTTCCCCACTTCCATTATTTCAGAGCCTAATTGTTTTGTTTCTTGTAGTGCTAGTACATCCAATCCGTATTTCCCCATTATTTCCACTAGATTTTTTAGAGCTCCTGCTTCGTATGTACCGCGCACATTCCAGGTACCTATCTTTACCTCTGCCTGTTTTTGTTTTTTCTTCTTTTCCCTTGGTTGTTTTCCCTTCTTTTTACTACTACCTTCGCTTACTTCGTCGAAACCTTTGCATCGTATCCCTTTTGTTTGTTCAATTTCTATATCCAAGTTCATAGCTATGGTCGTTCCAGTTTTATCCTTGTCATATTGCATTTCTAGTTTTTTGATTCTTTTGGTGATCTTGCACTTTCTATATTGTTTGCAGACGCATCCACCTATGCTTAATTCCGTTTATTACAATAAATTATATCCTATTTTGATTTCGTTACCCTTTTCTTTTTCTGTGATTGCAATTTCTCTTAGCTTTCTTTGCATATTCTGTTCCTTTAATGTCAGATCACATTCTATATACACTTGGTGCTCCGTTTCTTTCTTTAGTTTCGTCTTGGCCTTAAGTATTTTCAGTTTATCTTCAAAATTCTGTAACTCTATAAGATTGTTTGTCATTTATTTTACTTGCTTTGCATATTTTTGCTACGACTCCTAGCTTTCTGAAATAAAATTGTCATCTCTTCTCTAATTATATTCACTATTACTCGTTTCAATTTTTATTCCTTTAATAATTAAGTTGTTTTTCTTGGACACCTTTAAACTTTGTTCCACGCTCGTTTCCGTTTTTCCAATCTGCACTTTAGTATTTCTACTCCTTCTTTAAGTTCTTGTTTTCTTCCTCCATTTTATTCATTTGTTTTTATTTCTGAATTTTCCCGTCTAATACTCTTTAATTCATGCACCATTTCTGACATTATACTTTTTATTATCTCCATTTCACTAGATTTCTGCTTATTATCTCGCAATATTTCTTTTAGCATCTCCTTAATTTCGTCCTTGCTCTTTCCTTCCCTTTAAAATATTTTTGTCTTATCTGGTTTCTCATCGTTTTTTACTTCGATTAAAAATATCTGCATATTTATCATCTGTATGTTTACGTTTACCGTCCTCCGACATATTATTTTCGCTATCAGACATTATACGATGTAGGTTTTTCTCTTCTACCTTTTTCTTTAGTTTTTATCTGTTAGTAAATTCCGCCTACAAAAGTGTTCCGTACTTAGACAAAATTACTTCAACACAGCTTACACTAAATAAAACACAATTTATATTGTCAATTTAAACTATTTAGACTTAGTAATAGATTCACTCTTGTTTAAAGAAATAACGATT